>WFAB01001937.1:0-47500 GCA_018977245.1 Lethenteron camtschaticum
TGTGTGTGTGTGTGTGTGTGTGTGGTGGTGTGTGTGGTGTGTGTGTGTGTGTGTGTGTGTGTGTGTGGTGTGTGTGTGTGTGTGTTTGTGTGGTGTGTGTGGTGTGTGTGGTGTGTGTGTGTGTGTGATGTGTGTGTGTGTGTGTGTGTGTGTTAAAACACTATGCGGTGTGTGTCTCTGTCTCTGTGTGTGTCTCNGTGTGTGTCTCTGTGTGTCTGTGTGTGTGTCTCTCTCTCTTTGTGTGNGTCTCNGTGTGTGTCTGTCTGTGTGTGTCTCTGTGTGTCTGTGTGTGTCTGTGTGTGTGTGTCTCTGTGTGTGTCTCTGTGTGTGTCTGTGTGTCTCTCTCTCTGTCTCTGTGTGTCTCTCTCTCCCTGTCTCTGTCTCTCTGTGTTTCTGTGTCTCTCTCTGTCTCTGTATCTCCCTGTCTCTGTGTGTGTCTCTCTCTCTGTCTCTCTGTGCGTGTTGACCACGTGTGTGTCTGTGTGTATGTGGCTGTGTGTGTGTGTCTGTGTGTGTGTCTGTGTGTGTCTGTGTGTATCTCNGTGTGTGTGTGTGTGTGTGNCTGTGNGTGTGTGTGTGTGTCCGNGTGTGTGTGTGTGTGCTCTGTGTGNGNGCTGTGTGTGTGTGNCTCTGTGTGTGNCTGTGTGTCTCTGTGTGTGCCTCTGTGTGNCTCTGTCTGTGTGTCTCTGTGTGTATCTTGTGTGNCNCTGTGTGTGACTGTGTGTGTCTGTGTGTGTGTGNCTCTGTGTGTGTGTCTCTGTGTGNCTGTGTGNCTCTCTCTCTGTCTCTGTGTGNCTCTCTCTCTGTCTCTGTCTCTCTGTGTGTGTCTCTCTCTGTCTCTGTATCTCCCTGTCTGTGTGTGTCTCTCTGTCTCTCTGTNCGTGGTGACCACNTGTGTGTCTGTGTGTGTGTCTGTGTGTGTCTGTGTGTGTGTGTGTCTCTGTGTCNGTGTGTGTGTGTCTGTGTGTCTCTCTGTGTGTGTGTCTGTGTGTGTGTCTGTGTGTGTGTGNCTCTGTGTGTGTGTGTCTGTGTGTGTGTGGNCTGTGTGTCTGTCTCTGTGTGTGTTCNGTCTCTGTGGGTGTGTCTCNGTGTGTGGTCTCTGTATGTGTCNGTGTGTGNCTGTGTGTCCGTGTGTGTGTGTGTTGNCTGTGTGTGTCACTGTGTGTGTGTCACTGTGTGTGTGTGTCTCTTTGTGTGTGTCTGTGTGTGATTGATTGTCTGACTGTGTGTGTCTCTGTGTGTCTCTGTGTGTGTCTGTGTGTGTGTCTCTGTGTGTGTGTGTGTGTGTGTCTGTGTGTCTGTGTGTCTGTGAGTGTGTGTGTGAATGTGTGTGTGTGTGTGTGTGTCTATGTGTGTCTGTGTGTATCTGTACGCGTGTGTGTGTCCCACTGCTCTCGGTGTGGGTTCTTCGTGGCTCAGGGGTGAGTCACTGCACACAGACACAGGCNCTCCCCGGGTGAGCCTCAGGCAGGCTCTGGGCAAGTGCTGGTACACGAAGACACACTCAATCAGCCACCCACTCAACACTACTCGCCACCACCACTAGACTGACTCACTCACTGCAGACACTCACTCACNCACNCACTCACTCAGACACTACTAGACACTCATCTCCACCACCACCATCACCACTCACTCAGACATGCACCCACTAACATGCAGCTNACTCACNANACACTCACTCACTCAACGANACAAATCNNCACTCACNCANACACACTCAGCCACTNACTCANNCACGCATAGCCCACNNACTCACTCAGACACTTACCCATAGCACTCACTCACACACNCACACACACGGCACANTCCACTCACGCACTAGACACTCACNCACCCANCCACNCACCACCACACCCANCCACTCACACACTNACACTCACNCACCACACTCAGACACTGCACTNGACACACAGCCATACACNCACNCCCCACCAGACANACNCACTNACTGCATCNACTNACNCACACCAGACACTCACNGTACACTCACACTCACTCACACCATTCACNCACTCTACACTAACCATGCAGTACACTCACCGACCANCACCTACCACTCAGTCAGTACACCANTCACTACAACACCACCACCACTNANCCACTCAAGCCCATTCAGCCATCACACACTATCCACNCACNCACGCACACCACTCACTGACACTCACTCACCTTCANCCACCACCAACCTCACTAGCCACTGCACACATTCACTGCCATCACCACCACATTCCCACTCAGTCAACTCACTCAGCTAACATCCCANACACCACCCACCCACCCACTCACACACTCGCTAACCACCGCCACCACCCCACCCACCACAGTNCNATAACCACTCACCACCGCTCCCCACNTACACNCGCAACCACTCACCACGCTC
This sequence comes from Lethenteron camtschaticum, assembly GCA_018977245.1. Lineage (NCBI taxonomy): Eukaryota > Metazoa > Chordata > Hyperoartia > Petromyzontiformes > Petromyzontidae > Lethenteron > Lethenteron camtschaticum. Next base: position 2,384 of record WFAB01001937.1, read on the forward strand.
CCCACACACTCGCTAACCACCACCACCATCCCACACACACACACAGTGCGCNAACCACCACCACCACCCCTACACACACACAGTCGCTAACCACTNCACCACCACCCCCACCCACACACACAGTCAGCGCTAACCACTCACCACCACTCCCCACTACTACACACACAGTGCGCTAACCACTCACCACCACTCCCCACACTACACACAGTGCGCTAACCACNGCACCACCACCACCCACCACACAATGCGCAACCACTCAGCACCACCACCCCCCCACACATGCGCTAACCACTGCACCACCACTNCCCATCCNCACACACACACACACAAGTGCGCNAACCACTGCACCACCACTACCACACACACACAGCGCTAACCATGCACCACCACTNCCCACNCACACACTCGCTAACCACCACCACCACNCCACCACACACAAGTGCGCTAACCACTGCACCACTCANCCCACACACACTGCGCTAACCACTGCACCACCACTCCCACACACACAGTGCGCTAACCACTCACCACCACCCCACACACACACACGTGGCTCACCACTGCACCACCACCGTCACACTCACACACATGCGCTAACCACNCACANCACCCACCCACACACACAAGTGCGCTAACCAGGGGCTNCACCACCANTCCCNACACACACAAGTGCGCTAACCACTGCACCACCACNCCCCCACACACAATCGCTAACCACTGCACCACCACTCCCCNCACACACAATCGCTAACCACATGCACCACCACTCCCAAGCCCACACACAATGCCTAACCACNGNANCACACCCACCGACCCACACACACATGCGCTAACCACTGCACCACTCACTCCTCACACACACACATGCGCTAACCACATGCACCACCACTNCCATCACACACACAGTGCGCTAACCACTGCACCACCACATCCACACTCACACACACAGTGCGCTAACCACTGCACCACCACTCCCCACACACACATCGCTAACCACTGCACCACCACCCACGCACACACACATCTGCCTAACCACGCACCACCACCCCNACCACACACAATGCGCTAACCATGCACCACACCCACACCACACACAAGTGCGCTAACCACTGCATCACCANCCCCACACACANATGCGCTAACCATGCACCANCATCCCCCACACACACATGCGCTAACCACTGCANCANCACTCCCACACACACACATCGCTAACCACGCACCACACCCACCACCCACACATTGCGCTAACCACTGCACCACCANTCCACACACACACANTGCGCTAACCACTGCACCACCACTCCCACTCACACACACACAGTGCGCTAACCACTGCACCACCACTCCCACACTCACACACTACACAGTGCGCTAACCACGCACCACCACCCCCACCACACACACATGCGCTAACCACGCATCACCACTCCCCACACACANTGCGCTAACCACTTGCACACACNNCCCCACACACACAGTGCGCTAACCACTGCACCACCACCCCACACACACACACATGCGCTAACCACTNCACCACCACTCCACTTACACCCACACATTGCGCTAACCATGCACCACCACTCCCCACACACACACACAGTGCGCTAACCACTGCACCACCACAGAGATGTAGGTCCCACCACACACAAGTGCGCTAACCACTGCACCACCACCCTTTCCCTTGGGGCCCACANTCAACAGTGCGCTAACCATGCACCACCACTCCACACACACACACATGCGCTAACCACTGCACCACCACNCCCACTACACACTCATGCAGGTCCTTCATGAAGCAGGTCAGGACTCCGAAATCACGAAGAACAACCCAGAGCCCAGGCCTACATGGTATCGAGGCCTTGACCATCAATAAAGCANAATGTACTTGTTGGAATTCCCTACACTCTGCTGGACAGACGGACAGAGAATAATCTGTGCANGACCCTTTCCTGAAACACATTTCCAAAGCCTCTCCTCACGTCTGGCAAGGCGATGTTGTATCCTTGAGAGACCACACACTCACAAGAAAAACCACATGCACACACAACAACAACCACACACTACACCACATGGGTCCTTATGATTGAGCAGAGGGTCAGGGACTCCGAAACACGAGAACAACCCAAGATACCCACCTACTGATGGTATCATAGGCCTTGATACCAGGTCAATAAAGCAGAGATGTAGGTCTTGTTGGAATTCCCTACCTGGTAGCAGACGGAAAATTAACCCTTAAAACAAAGATTTTCACTTTAAATCCTTTATATGCGTGGCGGCTAGAGTCCTCTCGTCCTCTGGCTTGAGATGGCTGCCACCTATGGGTCAGATATTGCAGGCAGCATTAAGCAATTGGTAATTAAATATATTTTTTTTCCNAAAAAGTTAAAATTTTGGAAATAAATCAAACATTAATTGTCACGCACAACGAGTCTGTGGCAAAATGTCAGCTGATTGGATCACGGGAAGTGGGTTAAAAAACGACGAGAGCACTGCNAGCNAGCAAGCGCATATAAAGGATTTAAAACAAAGTTTGTAAATCCTTTATATGCATGGCGGCTAGAGTCCTCTCGTCCTCTGGCTTGAGTTTGCTGCCACCTATGGGTCAGATGATTGTCTGGCAGCATTGAACAATTGGTAATTAAATATTTATTTTTCCTAAACAGTGTAAAATTTTGGAAAATTTTTTCACGAAAATGCATTTCAACAACGACTGTGTGCAAAATGCAGCTCTTACACAAGAAAAACAGAAAATGCATCCTAANCAAGCAAGCGAGCNAACTAATATAAAGGATTTAAGTAAAGATTTAATAATATGGCATCTGTGGGACCGCCTTTCCTGAAACCGCATTGGGGCTCTGCAAGCCTCTCCTCAGCTGCCTGGCAAGGCATGTTGAATAATCCTTGCCAGGACCTTTCCCCTCACACTGCGAAGTGAGATGCCCCTGTAGTTGTTACAGTCTTGCGGTCCCCCTTCTTAAAGAGGGGGACACCAGGGCATCCTTCCAATCCTGTGGAACCCGTCCAGTGAATGGCAGGCGCATCTTACAGATGACTAGTCGATGGTCGAGGGCAGATCAGCTCCACGGTAGGTCCTGGTGTCAAGGACTGGGCTCGCATCCGCTGGTCCGTCACTACGTAGTCCCAGATGTTTTGCTTGGANCCGCATGCATCCATGATGTTGTGGATGGTGCTGGTGTCAAGGACATGGGCTCGCATCCGCTGGTCCGTCACTACGTAGTCCGCAGACGTTTTGCTTGGACCCCGCATGCATCCATGATGTTGTGTGGATGGTCCTGGTGTCAAGGATATGGCTCGCATCCGCTGGTCCGTCACTACGTAGTCCGCAGATGTTTTGCTTGGACCCGCATGCATCCACGATGTTGTGTGGATGGTCCTGGTGTCAAGGACATGGCTCGCATCGCTGGTCCGTCACTGTAGTNCAGCAGACGTTTTGCTTGGAGGCCCGCATGCATCCATGATGTTGTGTGGATGGTCGCCGCGCCGNAGANCGTGTTGGTGATTACAGGACATGGGCTGCACAAAATCTAGCAGCCTCCTACCGTATTATTGAGCTGATCTGGCCATGCCTTCCAATCACTCCAGACCAGGTGNCAGCATCATGACCAACTCGGGCATTGAAGTCANCCAACAAGATGACTGTCCAAGGGCCACTTTAGCATCCGATCTGGGCCAATCGCAATTGGCCCTTGCACTTCTCCCCCAAGGTGGTGGAGGTGGTGGTGGAGGTAGAGGTGGTGGTGGAGGTGGTGGTGGAGGGGGTGGTGGGGGCGGTGGTGGTGGAGGTGGTGGTGATGGTGGTGGTGGTGGAGGGGTGTGATGGTGGTATGTGGTGGAGGTGGTGGTGGTATGGTGTGGTGGTGAGGTGGTGGTGATGGTGGTGGTGATGGTGGTGATGGTGGTGGAGGAGGTGGTGGTGGTGATGGTGGTGATGGTGGAGATGGTGGTGGAGGAGGTGATGGTGGTGATGGTGGAGATGGTGGTGGTGGTGGAGGGGGTGGTGGGGCGGTGGTGGTGGAGGTGGTGGTGATGGTGGTGGTGATGGTGGTGATGGTGGTGGAGGTGGTGGTGATGGTGGTGATGGTGGTCTCTAGGTGATGGTGGTGATGGTGGTGATGGTGATGGTGGTGATGGTGGAGATGGTGGTGGAGGAGGTGATGGTGGTGATGGTGGTGATGGTGGAGATGGTGGTGTGGTGGTGGTGGAGGGGTGGTGGGGCGGTGGTGGTGGAGGTGGTGGTGATGGTGGTGGTGGAGGTGGTGGTGGTGGTGGTGGTGGTGGTGGTGGTGGTGATGGTGGTNGTGAGGAGGTGGTGGTGGTGANGGTGGTGATGGTGGTGATGGTGGTGGTGATGGTGGTGGTGGTGATGGTGGAGATGGTGGTGGAGGTGGTGGTGGGTGGTGGAGTGGTGAAGGTGGTGAGGTGGTGGTTGTGGAGATGGTGGTGGTGGAGGTGGTGGTTGTGGTGTGGTGAGGTGGTGGTGGAGGTGGTGTAGGTGGTGGTTGTGGTTGTGGTGGTTGTGGTGATGGTGATGATGGTGGTGGTGGTGATGATGATGGAGGTGGTGCTGGTATCGTGTGCACAGAAATGTCACCTTGGATAAATTATGTTAATCGCTGCATAAATTATGTTAATCGCTGCATAAATTATGTTAATCTCTGCATAAATTATGTTAATTTATTATGATAATATCGGTGACGTCATCTCCCACACCACCAGGGTCAGACAGCCCTCTGGCACGTGAGTGAACGCACGTTGCCACCACCACCACCACTACTGTTTTCTCAACATTTTAAATGAAATTAAGCCGCCCGCTATTTTAAAAACGACTTCGCGTGCACCCTGGAGCCAGGCCCGTCCTTTTAAACTTTTTTTTGTTGAAATTGAACTAAAATTTTTTTTACGAACTAGGCCTCTTACGGGCCCTACCGCTCTTGCCTAGAAGCGCTGCGGGAAATTGGCGTTGGGACCCCGCAGGCCACTGAGGGTGGTAGGGGGGTCGGTCGTGAAATTAGACTTAAAATTCATTAGTCAATTTTATTTTAAATGCAACAGTTTTTGTTGTTGTTAGAGCTCTATGTATCTCAACGGGTCTCTGTGTATCTCTATGGGTGTCTGTGTACACTACACTACTGTACACTACACTATACACTACACTACTATACAGTACACTACTATGCACTACATTATTATACACTATCACTACACNACTATACACTACACTATACACTACACTATACACTACACACTACACACTACATACACTACACTATACACTACACTATATACAATACATAACTACACTATACACTACACTACTATACACTACACTACTATACACTACACTATACACTACACACTACACTATACACTACACTACTATACACTACACACTACACTACTATACACTACACTACTATACACCACTACTATACACTCCAATACACNACACTATACACTACACTATACACTACACTACTATACACTATACACTACGTTACACTACACCACTATACACTACATACACTACACTACTATACACTATACACTACACACATCATATACACGTACTATACACTACATAANTANACACTACTACACTACCCTATAGACTACTANACACTACACTATACACTACNCNACNATACACTATNCNCACTATACACTACTATACACAANACACACACTACACTATACCTACTAAAATACACACACATACTATACTACATATACACACCTAACTACATAACACTATACACTATACACNACGTACGGTGAGCTATACAACACCAACTACACTACACNACATNCACTAACACTATACACNGANANCACANCACTACACACTCGATANACTACATATACACTANATATTACACTATAACTATACACTACACTATCACACTACANNATACACTCACTACTATNCACTACACTATACTCATACACTACACTATNCACTATACACTACGTATACACTAGTCTACACATACACNCACTATNCACTACTATATACATACACTATACACCNCTACACACTACACACTATACACTACATTTACTATACTACTNCACTCACACTAATATACACTACTATACACTNCACACACTANATACACTNCACTATTATCTACNCCACTACTATATACACTACACATATACACTACATACTATACTANACTNCTATACACTACACNANACATACATACACTNCATATTAAAANANTANACACTACATATACACTACACATTNCATATACACTCNCTATACGCTATNCCTATANCAACNACTATACACTGACACTANACACGTGTTACACTATACACTANACCACTATACACTACTATACACTACTATACACTACACTATACACTNCACTATATCACTGANACCACTATACACTACACTATACACTACTTATGATAANCACNATACACTACNCACTATATACAATACACTACACTANACACATACACTACNCATACACNACNTTACACNAACNANNCATACTGCACNACNATACACCACTATACACTATNCAATACACTACTATNCACTACACTNTACACTCACACTACACACCTACACATTACACACATACTACTNCANACTACTACACTAGCANTATACACTACATGACACTCACTACTATACTACACTNTACACTACACNCTATACACTACACATACANTACATAACACTACACTACTATACACTACATATACATNCATCATATACTTACACTATACACTCATCACACTATACACTACACTATTACACATATACANACACNATACATACTACACCGTATACACACACACTANACNTAACTATANAACNCTATACACTGAGCGACTATACACTAGCACACNACATATATCCACNACACTATACACTACTANAGCNATACACACACACTATACACTANTACACTAGGCACTCGTATAGCCNTCTTGGTTCTTTCGGTAAGTCACATAGAAGGGAAGTAACAAATAATAAAAATNAAACAATAAATAATTCTCACGACGTCGGCCACAACGCAAGCAGCCGTCCTCGGTGAGANATGAGAAACGGCCAAATAAGCGAGCTTGGACATGTATATAAGCTGGGTAGGAGGGGGAAATTAGGCAAGCCTTGACNAAAGAATTTGCATATCAAAGGTAGATATATAAACAGAATTAGTCTACTTATGCCGTGATGATGCAGGATTAGCAGCATCAAAGGGAGGGATATGGGAAATGCAGGTATGTGATTAGTACTACTTATGCCCGTGCATTATGCAGGATTAGCAGCATCAAGGGAGGGATATGGGAAATGCAGGTATGTGATTAGTACTACTTATGCCGTGCATTATGCAGGATTAGCAGCATCAAAGGGAGGGATATGGGAAATGCAGGTATGTGATTAGTACTACTTATGCCTGTGCATTATGCAGGATTAGCAGCATCAAAGGGAGGGGATAGGGAAATGCAGGTATGTGATTAGTACTACTTTGCCCGTGCATTATGCAGGATTAGCAGCATCAAGGGAGGGGATAGGGGAAATGCAGGTATGTGATTAGTGCTACTTTGCCCGTGCATTATGCAGGATTAGCAGCATCAAAGGGAGGGGATATGGGAAATGCAGGTATGTGATTAGTACTACTTATGCCCGTGCATTATGCAGGATTAGCAGCATCAAAGGGAGGGATATGGGAAATGCAGGTATGTGATTAGTACTACTTATGCCCGTGCATTATGCAGGATTAGCAGCATCAAGGGAGGGATAGGGAAATGCAGGTATGTGATTAGTACTACTTATGCCGTGCATTATGCAGGATTAGCAGCATCAAGGGAGGGGATAGGGAAATGCAGGTATGTGATTAGTGCTACTTTGCCCGTGCATTATGCAGGATTAGCAGCATCAAAGGAGGGATATGGGAAATGCAGGTATGTGATTAGTACTACTTATGCCGTGCATTATGCAGGATTAGCAGCATCAAAGGGAGGGATATGGGAAATGCAGGTGTGTGATTAGTGCTACTTTGCCCGTGCATTATGCAGGATTAGCAGCATCACAGGGAGGGGGATAGGGAAATAAAGGAAGAAAGTGTTAATAGTATGTAGCTGCAGTAACTAAACCACCACATAAAAACTAAAGTATAAACTTCATANTATCATCAGTATACTTATATCTCTACAATAAGCTGAGTTACTAACAGTAAGTAATACATTACAATTCTACGTCGAAAAAATATAAAATGCTTCCATTTAAACGTTTTTTCTCTTACATCGCACGAGTCTACACCGTACTATATACTGCCATAGACAAACCCAACATTAAACTATATATTGTATTGCTATAAACCACCTGTAATATTACACCGTATTATTCTACCCACCCTAATGTACATCGCACTGCTGTATATATTACTTTGTACATTGTATTAAGCATATACATTGTATACTATTTGTTATTATACGCTGTACCATTGACCGTCGTGTGAAAGATACTAAGAGGAAGCAACGAAATATGTCAATGGGAGAGTAGTGTGGGGGAAACTTGCAGCGGAGCAAAGAATCCATTCCCTGCGGAGAATACAAGATATCTAGTCAATGCCAGTGAGTGGAACGCAGTCTGAGAGTCACCGTAAACGTGAACACAATCAGTTAAGATCCAAAATGGTTTATTACGTCCTTCCAATGATTGCCGAGAGCCAGAATCCATCTTCTCGGTTAAAATTGTCTCTGTGTTTGTATATGTGGATCGCCTCATGAACGAATCTCTCATGATAGCCAGATGGCTTGCAGAGAACCTCTGTCTTGGAGAAGTCGATATCATGTGAGCCCACTGAGTTGTAACAGTGATCTGCCACGGCTGAGGTGTTTGTCCTACGTGTTTCAAGTCTGCTTGGCGTACGTGTTTGAGTTCACTGCAATGTGTTCCTGGTCGGAAATGCATTGGGCTCTATGGTATAGAGTCTTGATGAGGGAATTCTTCTGGGATGGATGGTGGTGGAATCCGGTTTAGGTAAGCATCCGTATGGGTGGCTTTCCCGTAGACCAGGGTCGGCAACCTACGGCTCCGGAGCCGCATGCGGCTCTTTACGGGCTGCTTCTTGACGATGAGTACGTATGTACTCAGATGCATTGCGGCTCTTGAAATACTGAATTTTGTACCGAATTGGAAAGAAATGGCTCTTCTTGTTATTTTGGTTGCCGACCCTGCCGTAGACAGAGTGGCTCATTGAACCATCAGGTCTCCTTTTAATTAGGACATCCAAAAAGGGTAGCTTGCCATCTTTTCGACTTCCGCGGGGAATCTGATGGCTGGGTGTATGGAATTGATGTGGTCGAGGAATTGGTCCAGAGCAGGCCGGCCGTGTGGCCAGATGACAAAAGTGTCGTCTACGTACCTCTTCCACGAGGTCGGGCGTAGAGTGGCGGTCTGGATGGTGTCTGTCTCAAATTTCTCCATGAAGATGTTGGCTACAACCGGAGATAGGGAGGAGCCCATCGGGGTGCCCTCAGTTTGCTTGTAGAAAGTTCCATTCCAGGTGGAGCATGTGTTGGTTAAGCAACGTCTCACCAGGGGGTACCCCAGCATTCAGTCCTTGATGAACCAAGTCTTCAATGATTGCGATGGTGTCAGGTACAGGAACTTTGGTGACTCTTGACTCCGCCCCCAGCAATGGCCGCCCGCCTGCTGCTGCTGTTGTTGCCTGGCTACACTATACACTACTACACTATACACTACTACACTATACACTACACTATACNCTACTACACTATACACTACACTATACACTACACTATACNCACTACACTATACACATACACTACTACATACACTATACTACACTACACTATACACTAAATATACACTATACACNACACTATACACACACTATACACTACACTACNCTNTACACTATACNCTACTATACACTATACATATACACATTATACNCTATACACTACATACANACACNATATNCACTACCTACTACACTACATTACTACTACACATACACTCNACACTATACACTANACTATACACTACACTATACACTCACACTATACACTACACTTCCACATACACTATACACACACTACACTATACACTAATACACTACACTANACACACTACACTATACACACTACACTATACAATTACACNATACAATTGTACACTACACAACTATACACTACACTATACACNACACTATACACTATACACTACANACACATACACATACACTACACTATACACTACACACACACATACACACACTATACACAACACTATACACACACTATACACACACTATACACTACGACACACTACTACTACACTACACTACACTACAACACTACACTACATACACTATACNCTATACACTACTACACNATACACTACTACACAACACTACACTATACACACACNACNACACACTACNCACTACATACACTACAATACACNACTTACAATACAACTATACACTACACATACACTACAACACTATACACACACAATACACTTACACTACANTTACTTATACACTACACNATACACACTACACTATACANACACTATACACNACACTACACTACACTATACANATNANAATATACACTACAACTACACAACTATACAACACTNTATTACTATACATACACNATACACTCTACNCANACACTCAATTACAATCANGACACGATACACATATCNCNAACACATCACTATNCACTATNCACTAATACTACTATACACTACACTTACCTTNCNCTATATACATCACACATCNCACACAACACNACTNCACTTATATCACNCTANGACACNNTACATACTACNCANACACTACATACACNATACACACACATACANACTATACTNCACNATACNCNACACTACACTATAATACACNACTACATACATATACATATNTACNACTATACACTACAACNACACACACATTCTNTGCACTACTATNTAACAACTGTACATTACTCATATACTCATATACACCACACTATACATACACTACATACACNATACACTACACTATACANANACATACACNATACAACTCCAATACACAACATACTANCATACACTAATATACAACTATTACACTATATTATACACTACANAATACTATACACACACTATANACACTACACTATACATACACNATAACATACACTATACACTACACTATACNCTATACACTACANNACACNATACNCACNACACTACTATACATACACTACNCTTACACTACANNACTACTACTATACACTACATGCTACCTTAATACACTACTNCTACTGCTACANACAATACACTACACACACTACTNCTACANATTATACACTACTNCTATACACACACTGCACACTACATTAACACTACACNCTGCATACTATNCTACACACTAAACACTACACTACACTACTATACNACACTAACTATACACTACNCACTACACTACACTACACTACACTATACATTACTACACATACACCTACTACATACATACNCANTCATTGCNATACAACTATACACCACTACATACACTACATACTACNCATACANACACTNCTACACTACCTACACTANTATACNANACACNACACTCTACACTACNCTATATANACTTACTACAGTATACTTTACNACTACTANNCATATACACTACTACAGCTATACACCTACTACANTACACCTAACTATCTAATACTATNCACTACTACACTACACTATACACTNACGACTCTGGACTCCGCCACAGCAATGGCCGCCCGCCTGCTGCTGCTGTTGCCGCGGCAACGCCGGGGCCTGCTGAGGCTGGCGGCACGAAGCCTGAGCTCGCCTGGGGTCACCCCTGCCACCAGCACCACCTCACCTCATCATCATTCAACTCATTCAACTCATTCAACTCATTCATCTCATTCAACTCATTCACCTCTTCATTCTCCTCCATCCCACGCTTTCATCGTCCCCCACCTCCTTCCTCACCTCGTCCACCTCCCCCACCTCCTCCACCTCCTGCTTTTCCACCTCCACCACCTACTCCACCACCTCCACCTTCCTCACCTCCCCTACCACCTCCACCTCCCCCACCTCCACCACCTCCTCCACCTCCTTCCTCACCCCTCCACCTTCCTCAACTCCACCTTCACCCCCACGTCCACCTTCTCCACCACCTCCTCCACCTCCTCCACCTCCTCCACCTCCCCACCTCCACCACCTCCTCCACCTTCCTCACCTTCACCCCCACGTCCACCTCCTCCTTCTCCCCACCTCCTTCCTCACCCCTCCACCTTCCTCAACTCCACCTTCACCCCCACGTCCACCTTCTCCACCACCTCCACGTCCACCTTCTCCACCCCCACGTCCACCTTCTCCACCACCTCCACCTCGTCGCCATCTTCTCGTCGCCCCGCGGGCCCCAAGGAGGACGCCGCTCGCCACAGGAGGAGGGACGTGATGAGCAGATCCTTCCTGGGGGACGTCACGGTGAGTGTCGTCATCAGTGACATCATCGTCAGTGTCGTCGTCATCAGTGTCGTCATCAGTGTCATCAGTGTCGTCAGTCAGTGTCGTCATCAGTGTCGTCATCAGTGTCGTCGTCATCAGTGTCGTCATCAGTGTCGTCATCAGTGTCGTCATCAGTGTCGTCATCAGTGTCATCAGTGTCGTCATCAGTGTCGTCATCAGTGACACGTCATCGTCATCAGTGTCGTCATCATNATATCGTCGTCATCGAGTTCGTCATCATCATCATCATCGTCATCGTCGTCATCATCATCGTCACTCAAGGTCGTCATCGTGTCCACACGTCATCGTCATCAGTGTCGTCATCATCATCGTCGTCATCGTCGTCATCGTCATCGTCATCATCATCGTGTCTCACGTGACGTCATCGTCNTCGATGACGACGTCGTCGTCATCATCGTCATCGTCGATTTCGTCATCNACGTCATCATTGTCGTATTGTCATCGTCATCAGTGTCGTCATCATCATCATGACATCGTCACGTCATCGTGTCGTCTCATCTCATCAGTGTCGTCATCGATCNATCATCCACAGTGTCGTCNTCAGGCGTCATATCAGGGTCAAGTGTCGATCGTCAAGTGTCGTCACAGTGTCATCAGTTCATAGGTCGTCACAGACCACGCATCAGTGTTCGTCATCAGGTTTCATGTCATCAGTGTCTCATCGTGTCGTCATCAGTGCATCGTCATCTCATCAGTGTCGTCATCATCTCATCAGTGTCGTCATCGTATCCATCATCATCATCAGTGTCGTCCAGGTCGTCATCATGTCATCAGTGTCGTCATCAGTGTCGTCATCAGTGAACGTCATCGTCATCAGTGTCGTCATCAGTGTCATCAGTGTCATCGTGTCCATCAGTGTCATCATCATCAGTGTCGTCATCANTGTCGTCATCAGTGTCGTCATCAGCGTCATCAGTGTCGTCATCAGTGTCGTCATCAGTGTCTCATCAGTGTCGTCATCAGTGACNATCGTCATCAGTGTCGTCATCAGTGTCATCAGTGTCATCAGTGTCGTCATCAGTGTCGTCATCGACATCGTCATCGTCATCAGTGTCGTCATCATCTCATCAGTGTCGTCATCGTATCGTCATCATCATCATCAGTGTCGTCATCAGTGTCGTCATCAGTGTCGTCATCAGTGTCGTCATCAGTGACATCGTCATCGTCATCAGTGTCGTCATCATCATCATCAGTGTCGTCATCAGTATCGTCATCATCATCATCAGTGTCGTCATCAGTATCGTCATCAGTGTCGTCATCATCATCATCAGTGTCGTCATCAGTGTCATCATCATCATCAGTGTCGTCATCAGTATCGTCATCAGTGTCATCATCAGTGTCGTCATCAGTGTCATCATCAGTGTCGTCAGTATCGTCATCAGTGTCGTCATCATCATCATCAGTGTCGTCATCAGTATCGTCATCATCATCATCAGTGTCGTCATCAGTATCGTCATCGTCATCTCAGTGTCGTCATCAGTGTCATCATCAGTGTCGTCATCAGTATCGTCATCAGTGTCGTCATCAGTGACGTCATCATCATCAGTGTCGTCATCAGTGTCATCATCAGTGTCATCAGTATCGTCATCAGTGTCGTCGTCAGTGTCGTCGTCAGTGTCGTCATCAGTGTCGTCATCGTCATCAGTGTCGTCATCAGTGTCGTCATCAGTATCGTCATCAGTATCGTCATCAGTGTCGTCGTCAGTGTCGTCATCGTCGTCATCAGTATCGTCATCGTCGTCATCAGTGTCGTCGTCAGTGTCGTCATCAGTGTCGTCATCAGTGTCGTCATCATCAGTGTCGTCATCATCGTCAGTGTCGTCATCAGTGTCGTCATCAGTGTCGTCATCATCAGTGTCGTCATCAGTGTCGTCATCAGTATCGTCATCAGTGTCGTCATCATCATCATCAGTGTCGTCATCAGTGTCGTCATCAGTGTCGTCATCAGTGTCGTCATCAGTGTCGTCATCAGTATCGTCATCAGTGTCGTCATCATCATCATCAGTGTCGTCATCAGTATCGTCATCATCATCATCAGTGTCGTCATCAGTNTCGTCATCAGTAGTCGTCATCAGTGTCGTCATCAGTGTCGTCATCAGCGTCATCAGTGACGTATCATCATCGTCATCAGCGTCATCAGTGTCGTCATCAGTCGTCGTCATCAGTNTCGTCAGTCGTCATCAGTGTCGTCATCAGTAGTCGTCATCAGCGTCATCATCAGTGTCGTCATCAGTGACGTCGTCATCAGTGTCGTCATCAGTATCGTCATCAGTGTCGTCATCATCATCATCAGTGTCGTCATCAGTATCGTCATCATCATCATCAGTGTCGTCATCAGTGTCGTCATCAGTGTCGTCATCAGTGACATCGTCATCGTCATCAGTATCGTCATCATCATCATCAGTGTCGTCATCAGTATCGTCATCAGTGTCGTCATCATCATCATCAGTGTCGTCATCAGTATCGTCATCATCATCATCAGTGTCGTCATCAGTATCGTCATCAGTGTCGTCATCATCATCATCAGTATCGTCATCAGTGTCGTCATCATCATCAGTGTCGTCATCAGTGTCGTCATCAGTGTCGTCATCAGTGTCGTCATCATCATCAGTGTCGTCATCAGTGTCATCATCAGTGTCATCAGTATCGTCATCAGTGTCGTCATCAGTGTCGTCATCAGTGTCGTCATCAGTGACATCGTCATCGTCATCAGTGTCGTCATCATCATCATCAGTGTCGTCATCAGTATCGTCATCATCATCATCAGTGTCGTCATCAGTATCGTCATCAGTGTCGTCATCATCATCATCAGTGTCGTCATCATCATCATCAGTGTCGTCATCAGTGTCGTCATCAGTGTCGTCATCAGTGTCGTCATCAGTGTCGTCATCATGACGTCATCGTCATCAGTATCATCATCATCATCAGTGTCGTCATCAGTATCGTCATCAGTGTCGTCATCATCATCATCAGTGTCGTCATCAGTATCGTCATCATCATCATCAGTGTCGTCATCAGTATCGTCATCAGTGTCGTCATCATCATCATCAGTATCGTCATCAGTGTCGTCATCATCATCATCAGTGTCGTCATCAGTATCGTCATCAGTGTCGTCATCAGTGACATCGTCATCATCATCAGTGTCGTCATCAGTGTCATCATCAGTGTCGTCATCAGCGTCATCAGTGTCATCGTCATCAGTGTCGTCATCAGTGTCGTCATCAGTGTCGTCATCAGTGACATCGTCAGTGTCATCGTCATCAGTGTCGTCATCAGTGTCGTCATCAGTGTCGTCATCAGTGACATCGTCATCGTCATCAGTGTCGTCATCATCATCATCAGTGTCGTCATCAGTATCGTCATCATCATCATCAGTGTCGTCATCAGTATCGTCATCAGTGTCGTCATCATCATCATCAGTGTCGTCATCAGTATCGTCATCAGTGTCGTCATCAGTGTCATCAGTGTCGTCATCAGTGTCGTCATCATCAGTGTCGTCATCAGTGTCGTCATCAGTGTCGTCATCAGTGTCGTCATCAGTGACATCGTCATCGTCATCAGTGTCGTCATCATCATCATCAGTGTCGTCATCAGTATCGTCATCATCATCATCAGTGTCGTCATCAGTATCGTCATCAGTGTCGTCATCATCATCATCAGTGTCGTCATCAGTATCGTCATCATCATCATCAGTGTCGTCATCAGTATCGTCATCAGTGTCGTCATCATCATCATCAGTGTCGTCATCAGTATCGTCATCATCATCATCAGTGTCGTCATCAGTATCGTCATCAGTGTCGTCATCATCATCATCAGTGTCGTCATCAGTATCGTCATCATCATCATCAGTGTCGTCATCAGTATCGTCATCAGTGTCGTCATCATCATCATCAGTGTCGTCATCAGTATCGTCATCATCATCATCAGTGTCGTCATCAGTATCGTCATCAGTGTCGTCATCATCATCATCAGTGTCGTCATCAGTATCGTCATCATCATCATCAGTGTCGTCATCAGTATCGTCATCAGTGTCGTCATCATCATCATCAGTGTCGTCATCAGTATCGTCATCATCATCATCAGTATC
Source organism: Lethenteron camtschaticum (assembly GCA_018977245.1). Taxonomy (NCBI): domain Eukaryota; kingdom Metazoa; phylum Chordata; class Hyperoartia; order Petromyzontiformes; family Petromyzontidae; genus Lethenteron; species Lethenteron camtschaticum. The sequence goes on from WFAB01001937.1 coordinate 19,039, forward strand.
GTCATCAGTGTCGTCATCAGTGTCATCAGTGTCATCAGTGACGTCATCAGTGAGAGGAGGAGGGAGGTGATGAGCAGATCCTTCCTGGGGGACGTCACGGTGAGTGTCGTCATCAGTGACGTCATCAGTGACGTCATCGTCAGTGTCGTCGTCATCGTCAGTGTCGTCATCATCATCAGTGTCAGTGTCATCATCATCATCAGTGTCATCATCATCAGTATCATCATCAGTGTCATCATCAGCNTCATCAGTGTCATCATCAGCATCATCGTCATCATCATCGTCGTCATCATCATTATCAGTGTCATCATCATTATCATTATCATCGTGTCATCATCATCATCAGTGTCATCATCATTATCATCAGTGTCATCATCATCATTGTCATCATCATCATCAGTGTCATCAGTGTCATCATCGTGTCACAGTGTCATCATCGTCATGATCATCATCATCAGTGTCATCATCATCATCATCATCATCATTATCGTCATCATCATCATTATCATCATCATCATCATCATCATCAGTGTCATCATCANCATCANCATCATCATCATCATCATCATCATTATCATCAGTGTCATCATCATCAGTGTCATCATCATAGTCATCATCATCAGTGTCATCATCATCAGTGTCATCANTGTCATCATCATCATCAGTGTCATCATCATCATCATATCAGTGTCATCATCAGTGTCATCAGTGTCATCATCATTATTGTCATCATCATTATCATTATCATCAGTGTCATCATCATCATCAGTGTATCAGTGTCATCATCGTAGCGTCATCANTGTCATCATCNGTGTCATCAGTGATCATCATCATCAGTGCATATCATCATCATCATCATCATCATTTCATCAGTGTCATCATCATTATCATTTCATACATGTCATCATCATCATCAGTGTCANCATCATTATATTCATGTCATCATCATCATCCGTGCAATCATATCAGTGTCATCAGGTCTCATCGCANCAGTGTATACAGGTATNAGGTCATCATCATCATCAGCTGTCATCATCATCATAGTGTCATCGTTTCAGTNTCATAGGTATCTCATTATCAGTGCATATCATGATCATTATCAGTGTCATCATCATCATCATCAGTGTCACATCACTCATCAGTGTCACGTCATCANCATCAGTGCATCATCATCATCATGNGTCATCATCATCATCAGTGTCACAGTGCATCATCAGTGTCATCAGTGTCAATCATCTCTGCANCATATCATCAGTGTCATCAGTGCACATCTCATTATCATCATCATCATTATCATTCAAGGTATCATCATCATCAGTCGTCATCNTATCATCAGTGTCATCATACTCATCAAGTGNCANCATCACAACATCATCATCATCAATCAGTGTCATCATATCAGTTCATCATCATTATCATCATCATCATCATCAGTGTCGTCATCATCATCATCATCATCATCATCAGTGTCATCATCATCATCATCATCAGTGTCATCATCAGTGTCACGCCCGCGTGTCATCATCANTGTCATCATCATCCTAGTGTCATCATCATCATTATCATCAGTGTCATCATCATCATCGTGTCATCATCATCATCATCATCATCATCATCAGTGTCATCATCATCATCAGTGTCATCAGTGTCATCATCATCATCAGTGTCATCATCAGTGTCATCATCATCATCAGTGTCATCAGTGTCATCATCATTATCATTATCATCAGTGTCATCATCATCATCAGTGTCATCATCATCATCAGTGTCATCATCATCATCAGTGCATCATCATCATCATCATCATCATCATCAGTGTCATCATCATCATCAGTGTCATCAGTGTCATCATCATCAGTGTCATCATCATCATCATCAGTGCGTCATCGTCATCGTCATCAGTGTCATCATCATCATCAGTGTCATCATCATCATCAGTGTCATCATCATCATCATTATCAGTGTCATCATCATTATCATTATCATCAGTGTCATCATCATCATCAGTGTCATCATCATTATCATCAGTGTCATCATCATCATCAGTGTCATCATCATCATCATCATCATCATCATCAGTGTCATCAGTGTCATCATCAGTGTCATCATCATCATCATCAGTGTCATCATCATCATCATCATCATCATCAGTGTCATCATCATCATCATCAGTGTCATCANCATCATCAGTGTCATCATCATCATCACATCATCATCATCATCAGTGTCATCATCATCNGTGTCATCATCATTATCGTCATCATCATCATCAGTGTCGTCATCATCATCATCATCATCATCATCGTCATCGTCATCATCATCATCGTGTCATCATCATCATCAAGGTCGTCAGTCTCATGTGTCATCATCATCATNACGTGTCATCATCATTATCATCAGTGTCATCATCNTTATCTATGTGTCATCTATCTATTATCATTATCTCAGTGTCATCATCATCATAGTGTCATCATCATCTCATGTGTCATCATCTAGTATCATCTCATGTGTCTCTAGTCAGTCATCGCCATCATCANCATCATCTCATCATCNNTGTCTCTCATCANCTATCATCNTAGTANATCATCGCCATCAGTGTCTCAGTATCAGCTGCATCTTNCCATCATCAGTGTCATCTCATCATCAGTGTGATCTCATGTGTCTCATCNCTATATCTCTGTATCTCTAGAGTCTCCGTGTCTCTACATATGCTCTATGTATCTCCGTGTATTCACAGGCGATGTGTACGATGCCCCCGTGCCGCCTTGTTGTGTTTCTGTGTCTCTATTATCCTATGTATCTCTATATATCTGCTATGTGTCTCTATGTATCTCTGCTCTATGTGTCTCTATGAGTCTCTACATATCTCTGTGTCTCTACATATCTCTGTGTATCTCTACATATCTCTGTGTATCTCACAGGCGATGTGTACGACTGCGCCCCGTGCCGCTCTCTGGCTCGGCTTTGGCGGCCTCCTGCCGCTGGGCCTGGCACCAGCGGCCCTGGGCCTGGTGGGCCTAGAAGCCTGCGGGACAGGCCTCGTCTGGGCCCAGCTGATGTACGGAGCCTGCATCGTCGCCTTCCTGGGGGGTCGCGGTGGGGGCAGCGTGTTCACGACGACGGAGGGTGGGCGAGAGAGGGGAGGTCAGGTGAGTGGGTGGGTGGGTGGGTGGTGGGTGGGTGGGTGGGTGGGTGGGTGAGTGGGTGGGTGGGTGAGTGGGTGGGTGGGTGAGTGGGTGGGTGGGTGAGTGGGTGGGTGGGTGGGTGATGGGTGAGTGGGTGAGTGGGTGGGTGAGTGGGTGGGTGGGTGGGTGGGTGAGTGGGTNGGTGAGTGGGTGAGTGGGTGGGTGGGTGGGTGAGTGGGTGGGTGGGTGGGTGAGTGGGTGAGTGGTGGGTGGGTGGGTGGGTGAGTGTGTGGGTGGGTGGGTGGGTGAGTGGGTGGGTGAGTGGGTGAGTGGGTGGGTGGGTGGGTGAGTGGGTGGGTNGGTGGGTGGGTGAGTGGGTGAGTGGGTGAGTGGGTGGGTGGGTGGTGGGTGAGTGTGTGGGTGGTGGGTGGGTGAGTGGGTGGGTGGGTGAGTGGGTGGGTGGGTGGGTGAGTGGGTGGGTGAGTGGATGAGTGGGTGGGTGGGTGGGTGGGTGGGTGGGTGGCTGAGTGGTGAGTGGGTGGCTGAGTGAGTAAGTGGCTGAGTGAACGAGTGGTGAATGAGTGAGTGGGTGNGTGAGTGAGTGAGTGAGCGAGTGNGTGGTGGTGAGTGAGTGAGCNAGTGAGTAAGTGAGTGAGCGAGTGAGTGAGTGAGTGAGTGAGTAAGTGTATGAGTGAGTGAGTGAGTGGTGAGTGAGTGGGTGAGTGATGGGCCCAGCTGAGTGAGCCTGAGTGCCTTCCTGGGGGGTCGCGGTGGGGGAGCCGTCGTTCACGACGATGAGTGGAGGAGAGAGGGGGANGTNAGGTGAGTGGGTGGGTGAGTGGGTGGGTGGGTGGGTGAGTGGTGGGTGGGTGGGTGAGTGGGTGGGTGGGTGGGTGGGTGGGTGAGTGGGTGGGTGAGTGGGTGAGTGGGTGAGTGGGTGAGTNGGTGTGAGTGGGTGGGTGGGTGGGTTGGGTGAGTGTGTGAGTGGGTGGTGGGTGGGTGGGTGGGTGGGTGGGTGAGTGGGTGGGTGGGTGGGTGAGTGGGTGAGTGGGTGGGTGAGTGGGTGAGTGGGTGAGTGGGTGGGTGGGTGAGTGGGTGGGTGGGTGGTGAGTGGGTGGGTGGGTGGGTGGGTGGGTGAGTGGGTGAGTGGGTGGGTGAGTNGGTGGTGGGTGGGTGAGTGGGTGGGTGGGTGGGTGGGTGGGTGGGTGGGTGAGTGGGTGGGTGAGTGGGTGGAGCGGTGGNGAGTGGGTGGGTGGTGAGTGGGTGGTGAGTGAGTGGGTGGGTGGGTGGGTGAGTGGGTGGGTGGGTGGGTGGGTGAGTGGGTGGGTGGGTGGGTGGGTGGGTGGGAGTGGGCTGAGTNGGTGGGGTGTGGGGTGAGGGGGTGGGTGGGTGGTGTGAGTGGGTGGGTGAGTGACGTNGGTGGACTTCAGTGAGTGAGTGGGTGTTGGGTGGNTGAGTGGGTGGGTGGGTGAGTGGGTGGTGGGGAGTGGGTGGGTGAGTGGGTGAGTGGGTGAGTGGGTGGGTGAGTGGGTGAGTGGNTGAGTGAGTGANTGGTGGGTGAGTGGGTGAGTGGGTGAGTGGGTGAGTGGGTGAGTGGGTGGGTGAGTGGGTGAGTGGGTGAGTGGGTGGGTGAGTGGGTGAGTGGGTGAGTGGGTGGGTGAGTGGGTGGGTGGGTGGTGGGTGGGTGGGTTGGGTGGGTGGGTGGGTGGGTGAGTGGGTGGTGGGTGGGTGGGTGAGTGGNTGAGAGTGGTGGNTGAGTGACTGAGTGAGTNGNGAGTGANTGAGNGGTGGGGGGGGGGGTGGGTGAGTGAGTGGGTGAGTGGGTGGGTGAGTGAGTGAGTGGGTGGGTGGGTGGGTGAGTGAGTGGTGAATGAGTGGCTGAGTAAGTGGGTGAGTGGCTGAGTGAACGAGTGAATGAGTGGCTGAGTGAGTGGTGAGTGAGTGAGTGAGCGAGTGGGTGAGTGTGGTGAGTGGGTGAGTGAGTAAGTGAGTGAGTGAGTAGTGAGTGAGTGAGTGGGTGGTGAGTGAGTGGCTGAGTGAGTGAGTGAGTGAGTGAGTGAGTGNGTGGGTGAGTGAGTGAGTGGTGAGTGAGTGGCTGAGTGAGTGAGCGAGTGGTGAGTGAGTGAGGTGAGTGATGGGCCCAGTGATGTGAGTGATCGTCGNCTTCCTGGGGGTGCGGTGGGGGGCAGNCGTCGTTCACGACGACGGAGGGTGGGCGAGAGAGGTCAGGTGGGTGGTGAGTGGGTGGGTGGGTGGGTGAGTGGGTGGGTGGGTGGGTGAGTGGCTGAGTGAGTGAGTGTATGAGTGGGTGGGTGAGTGGGTGGGTGAGTGGCTGAGTGAACGAGTGGTGAGTGAGTGAGTGTTTGAGTGGGTGGGTGGGTGAGTGAGTGGGTGGGTGAGTGGCTGAGTGAACGAGTGGTGAGTGAGTGAGTGTTTGAGTGGGTGGGTGGCTGAGTGAGTGAGTGAGTGGTGGTGGGTGAGTGAGGTGGGGTGGGGTGGGTGGTGTGGGTNTGGTGGTGTGAGTGAGTGAGAGTTAGAGAGGTGGGCGGTGGGTGTGGGTGTGGGATGTGTGGTGAGTGNGTTAGAGNGTGNAGGTGAGTGGTGNTGGTGAGTTAGAGGGTTAGAGGGGANTNGGTGGGTGAGTAGGGTGAGGTGGTGAGTGAGTGGGTGGGTGAGTGGTGGGTGGGTGAGTGGTGGGTGAGTGGGTGAGTGGGTGGGTGAGTGGGTGGGTGGGTGAGTGGGTGGGTGGGTGAGTGGGTGAGTGGATAAGTGGCTGAGTGAACGAGGGTGAATGAGTGAGTGGGTGAGTGAGTGAGTGGGTGGGTGGGTGAGTGGTGAGTGGGTGGGTGGGTGGGTGGCTGAGTGGTGAATGAGTGGCTGAGTGAGTGAGTAAGTGGCTGAGTGTATGAGTGGTGAATGAGTGAGTGGGTGAGTGAGTGAGTGTATGAGTGGGTGGGTGGGTGGGTGAGTGGGTGGGTGGCTGAGTGAGTGAGTGGCTGAGTGAACGAGTGGTGAATGAGTAAGTGGCTGAGTGACTGAGTGGCTGAGTGAGTGAGTGAGTGGTGAGTGAGTAAGTGCTGAGTGAGTGGGTGAGTGTGTGGGTGGGTGGGTGAGTGGGTGGTGAGTGAGTGAGTTAGTGGCTGAGTGAGTGGCTGAGTGAGTGGTGAGTGAGTGAGTGGTGAGTGTGTGGTGGGTGAGTGGGTGGGTGAGTGAGTGATGTGAGTGAGTAGGTGCGTGGTGAGTGAGTGAGTTGGTGGGTGAGTGNGTTGAGTGGTGAGTGATGTGAGTGAGTGGGTGAGTGAGTGGGTGGGTGGGTGGGTGAGTGGGTGGGTGAGTTGGTGGGTGAGTGAGTGGCGGTTGTTGTGTGTGTGTGTGTGTGGGGAGCGGTGGTGCAGTGGTTAGCACACTGTGTGTGTGTGGGGAGTGGTGGTGCTGTGGTTAGCACACTGTGTGTGTTAATGTTGCGACTGCCGTTACCCACAATGCACCACTCCGCGCCTGTGTCTCCCCCTCCTCCCTCCCACAGAGTCTCGGTGACCCCTGCCGTGACCCCTGCCGTGACCCCTGCCGTGACCTCCTTGACCCCCGCCGTGACCCCTTTGACCTCCGCCGGGACGTCTGTGACCTCCACCATGACCCCCTCCGTGACCTCCTTGACCCCCGCCGTCACCTCCGTGACCCCCGCCGTGACCCCCGCCGTGACCCGCCGTGACCTCCGGTGACCCCTACCGTGACCTCGGGGACTTTGACCATCCCGTGGACCCTGTCGGCCCGTGTCGGAGATCCGTCTGCGAGCCGATTGGCTGAATCTGGGACACGGGGCGCTGCCCCCTCTGCTGGGGTGGGGGTCTCTCATCCTGGCGGGTAGGGGGGGGGGGGGGTNGGGGGGGGGGGGGGGGGGGGGGGGGGGGGGGTGGGTGGNGGGNGGTGGNTGAGTAAGTGAGTGAGTGAGTGAGTGGGTGGATGAGTGGGTGGGTGAGGGGGGAGGGGTGGGTGGAGGGTGGTGGGTGGGTGAGTGAGTGGGTGAGTGGGTGGGTGAGTGGGTGAGTGGGTGGGTAGTGGGTGAGTGGGTGGGTGAGTGGTGAGTGGGTGGGTGAGTGGGTGGGTGAGTGGNTGAGTGGNTGAGTGGGTGGGTGGGAGGGTGGGGGGGGGGGGGGGGGGTGGTGGGTGAGTGGGTGGGTGGTGGGTGAGTGAGTGGGGGTTAGTGGGGGTGAGGTGAGTGAGTGGGGGTGAGTGGGTGGGGGGTAGGGGGTGTATCTATACATCTGTGTGTGTGTGTCTATCTGTGTCTCTGTGTGTGTGGTTATCTGTGTGTCTGTCTGTGTGTGTCTGTCTGTGTGTGTCTGTCTGTGTGTGTGGTTATCTGTGTGTGTGTATCTGTGTGTGTCTGTCTGTATGTGTGTCTCTCTGTGCGTGTGTGTCTCTCTGCGCGTGTGTCTCTCTGTGTCTCTCTATCTGTGTGTGTCTCTCTCTGTGTTCTCTCTCTCTGTGTCTCTGTGTGTGTCTGTGTGTGTCTCTCTGTGTGTGTCTCTCTGTGTGTGTCTCTGTGTCTCTCTCTGTGTCTCTGTGTGTGTCTCTGTGTGTGTGTGTTGTGTGTGTCACTGTGTGTGNGTGTGCGTGTGTGTGTGTGTGTGNCTGTGTGTGNGTCACTGTGTGTGTGTGTGNCTCTGTGTCTCTCTCTCTGTCNGTGTGNCTCTGTCTCTCTCTNCTCTATGTCTCTGTGTGTGTATCTCTGTTTCTCTCNGTGTGTGTGTGTCTCTCTGTGTGTGTCTCTCTCTGTGTCTCTCTGTCTCTCTGTGTCTCTCTGTGTGTCTCTGCGTCTCTGTGTCTATCTATCTCTGTGTCTAACTGTGTGTCTCTCTGTGTGTGTCTCTCACAGAGCACCAGTCGCTCACCTCTGCGCTGCTACTGCAGGCCATGTCCCACCTTGTCTGCCTGCACTACGACACTGTCCTTCTGCCCGGCTACCCAGCCTGGTACCGGGGCCTCCGCACCGTCCTGTCGGCCATCGCCATCGTCCTTCTGTCGTCCACCGCCGTCATGATCACCTCCGGGAACTCCTCAGCCTCGACCGCGGCTGTCGCGATCACCCCCGGCAACTCCGCCGACTCGACCGCAGCTGTCGCGATCACCCCCGGCAACTCCTCAGACTCGACCGCGGCTGTCGCGATCACCCCCGGCAACTCCGCCGACTCGACCGCGGCTGTCGCGATCACCCCCGGGAACTCCTCAGCCTCGACCGCGGCTGTCGCGATCACCCCCGGGAACTCCTCAGACTCGACCGCGGCTGTCGCGATCACCCCCGGGAACTCCTCAGCCTCGACCGCGGCTGTCGCGATCACCCCTGGGAACTCCTAAGCCTCGACCGCGGCTGTCGCGATCACCCCCGGCAACTCCTCAGCCTCGACCGCGGCTGTCGCGATCANCCCCGGCAACTCCGCCGACTCGACCGCGGCTGTCGCGATCACCCCCGGCAACTCCTCAGCCTCGACCGCGGCTGTCGCGATCACCCCCGGGAACTCCTCAGCCTCGACCGCGGCTGTCGCGATCACCCCCGGGAACTCCTCAGCCTCGACCGCGGCTGTCGCGATCACCCCCGGCAACTCCGCCGACTCGACCGCAGCTGTCGCGATCACCCCGGCAACTCCTCAGCCTCGACCGCGGCTGTCGCGATCACCCCGGCAACTCCTCAGCCTCGACCGCGGCTGTCGCGATCACCCCCGGGAACTCCTCAGCCTCGACCGCGGCTGTCGCGATCACCCCTGGGAACTCCTAAGCCTCGACCGCGGCTGTCGCGATCACCCCCGGCAACTCCTCAGCCTCGACCGCGGCTGTCGCGATCACCCCCGGCAACTCCGCCGACTCGACCGCGGCTGTCGCGATCACCCCCGGCAACTCCTCAGCCTCGACCGCGGCTGTCGCGATCACCCCCGGGAACTCCTCAGCCTCGACCGCGGCTGTCGCGATCACCCCCGGGAACTCCTCAGCCTCGACCGCGGCTGTCGCGATCACCCCCGGCAACTCCGCCGACTCGACCGCAGCTGTCGCGATCACCCCCGGCAACTCCTCAGCCTCGACCGCGGCTGTCGCGATCACCCCCGGCAACTCCGCCGACTCGACCGCGGCTGTCGCGATCACCCCCGGCAACTCCTCAGACTCGACCGCGGCTGTCGCGATCACCCCCGGCAACTCCGCCGACTCGACCGCGGCTGTCGCGATCACCCCCGGCAACTCCTCAGACTCGACCGCGGCTGTCGCGATCACCCCCGGGAACTCCTCAGCCTCGACCGCGGCTGTCGCGATCACCCCCGGGAACTCCTCAGACTCGACCGCGGCTGTCGCGATCACCCCCGGCAACTCCGCCGACTCGACCGCGGCTGTCGCGATCACCCCCGGCAACTCCGCCGACTCGACCGCGGCTGTCGCGATCACCCCCGGCAACTCCTCAGCCTCGACCGCGGCTGTCGCGATCACCCCCGGGAACTCCTCAGCCTCGACCGCGGGGGGTGATGGTGGTGATGTGTGTAATGTCAATAGTGTAGTCTCTGTGTGTGTATGTCTGTGTGTGTCTGTCTCTGTGTGTGTGTGTCTGTGTGTGTCTGTGTCTGTGTGTGTCTGTGTGTGTGTCTATGTGTGTGTGTGTGTGTCTGTGTGTGTCTGTGTGTGTCTGTGTGTGTCTTTGTATGTGTGAGTGTGTGTGTCTGTGTGAGTGTGTGTCCGTGTGTGTGTGTCTTTGTATGTGTGAGTGTGTGTGTCTGTGTGTGTGTGTGTCNGTGTGTGTGTGTGTCTGTGTGTGTGTCTGTGTGTGTCTTTGTATGTGTGAGTGTGTGTGTCTGTGTGAGTGTGTGTCCGTGTGTGTGTGTGTCTTTGTATGTGTGAGTGTGTGTGTCTGTGTGTGTCTGTGTGAGTGTGTGTCCGTGTGTGTCTTTGTATGTGTGAGTGTGTGTGTCTGTGTGTGTGTCTGTGTGTCTTTGTATGTGTGAGTGTGTGTGTCTGTCTGTGTGTGTGTCTGTGTCTGCTGGGTCTGCCCCGTGNCCTCCTGTGTGAGCCTGGCACAGTAGGGGGCACAGGTGTGCATCGGCCACTATCTGTATCTCAGTGTCGACCCGTGGCACCTNCTGGGTCTGTGTNCTGCCACGGGCGTTCGACACTTCACGTGGTGTCAAGGTGTGGCCTGGCACAAGCGTGTGTGACGTCAGCCACTTAGCAATGTGTGTTGTGTGCGTGTGTCTGTGTGTGTCGTGTGTGTGTATCAACACTNACACCTTACTTGAGTTATTTATATATTAAATCATTTAAACGTGCNGTGTGTGTCAGTGTCTGTGACACACACACTCACACACACACCTACACACACACTACACACACATNCACACACACANCTACACNCACTAGACACACACACACCACACACACACACCNACACACACACACACCTCCACACACACACACACACACACACANNNACACACACACACACACCACAGCACACCACACACCCACACACACACCTAACCACACACACCACCTNCACACACACACCTACACACANAACNNACTACACAATACACACACACCTNCACACACACCACACCACACACACACTNCAACCACCACANCTCATACCANACANCTACNNANANCCACCTGTAGACACACTACANNNACACCACACACNCCACANACANAGCNACACNCACACACCACACACCANNCACACACACCTANNTNCANACACNCACGCCNNCACACACCTACAAATACACACACCANACTNCACACACACACCTCACACACCAACACCTACACACCCAACCATACCANACACCCACCTACACACACACCTACACACCACACCNNACACACACACNNCACAACACACACAACCACACACCANACACACANACACACAGACAACNNCACCACNCACCNACACCACACACNCACACCNACACACACCACACACNACACACACNCACCNCACAACACACACCACACACACAACACCTACACACACACAACACACACACCTCAACATTACACCCACCTATACCATCNNCCNACCACCACATACCNCACCACNCACTACACACACACCACACACANCACACACCTNCACACACACACACACACACACAACANACACCACACACACACNACACACACACATCACACNCACACACTAGTATCACAACTACCTAGTACACACACCTCACCTAGTACACCANCAACACCACACACACACAACCNACACCACACCNACACACACCANACACACANACANCACACACACACCCACACAGTTCNCACCTACCACACANCAACCACAATACCACACCANACACACTACACACACANACATNCNCACACACCATACACACACNGTACCACCACACCACACACCTACACNCCACCANTACACACCTACATACACANACCNNACACACACACAACNGCACAACAGTGACACACACACACACACACCACACACTATCACACNTCGACAGTACACACTAACACAACCGCCATTCGCCACTAAGTNGCGGTGACGTCACCACGCGCATTGTGCCACCAAGTGCCCTTGAGGACTNAAGTGTCAACTTATTGAGAACNCCCGNTTCGGCAGGAGGTCACGGGCAGACCCAGCAGGTGCCACGTCGACTGACCGAGATGACCGAGATGACTGGCTGATGCACCACCTGTGCCCCTACTGTGCCAACTTGCTGTGCTTTAGCCACCCGGCGCTCGCTCGTTGTTGTGAGCGTCGCTCCTCCGCCCTCCGTTGTGTGTTGGAGGGCGNCTGCCTCCAACTGCCCACGTAGCGGCGTCCTCACAGCCTCCTCCATCATGAGGCTTGACACGCTGGTACAGTCGCANGTCACTCACGCTCCACCGTACACCACANCTCTCTCCACCCNCACACACACACNACACCAACTGTTCACACAGGATACACACACACTGACACAGACACACACANACTGAACACATCNCACACACACACACACACACACACGTGACCACACNGGGGTCACTGAAACTTTACGCNGCGCCGCTGTGACTNCGCTCGCTCCCACNCACTGCACTGGTCACGCAGAGACACACACAGNCACACNCCCCCNGGTCATGCCATCCANCCGTAGGCNCGTGNTCAGGNCACTCNCACACAGCAATTCAGCCACTCAGCCACNCATCCNGNCACCACTGACCACTCACTCACTCCCTCACTCACCCAGCTCACCCACNGCTCTAGCCCAGCNCACTCAGTCAGTCACTGCTCACTCACCACCAGTNACCCTCACTGTCNCTCACTCAGTCAATCACTCACCACGCCTCAGCTCGCCATCACTCACTCANNCATCACTCTANGTCACTCACTCAGTCACCATCAGCCACTCACGCCACTCACCACTCAGCCACTCCCACTCCCACCANTCACTCACTCANNCATCCTCACTCTCNCNCACCGNCACTCCCACTGGCCGNTNACCACACTNTCANTCNNTCACCGCCACTCACTCACTCAGCACTCAACCACTCACCAGATCACCCTCACCCCCACCACTCACTCANCCAGGCTCACTCACCATCACGCATGCTCACTGCAACTCACTCCACCACCCACTCACCNCTCNCTNACTCAGCCACTCACTCAGCCACTCACTCACNCATGCGGTGCAACTCTTCAGTCACTNAGATCACTCACTCAGCTCACACNCACCACTCACCCACTCAGGCTCATTCAGCCACCGCCACTCACTCATCAGCCACCANTACCATCGNCACAATCACTCACCACCACTNACCCACTCACTCACTCACCACTCGTCACGGGCCACTCACTCACCNGTCAGTCAGCCACTCACTCACTCAGNCACTCACTCACCATCACTCACTCTCTCACTCACCCACGCACTCACTCGCCACTCACTCACTGCAGCCATCACTCAGCCACTCACCCACTCACCCACTCACTCACCCACTCACTCACTCGCCATCACTCNCCACTGGCTAGCAGTCACTCAGCCACTCACTCACTCGNTCACTNACTCACCACTCACTNGCCACTTCACTCACTGCGGGGTCCCCTCACTCACTCACATTCCACACCCACCCACTNACTNNGTGGTGTTGGACACCCACCCACTCAATCTCACTCACTCACTCACTCACTCACTTCACTCANTNACTNGCCACTCNCACTCAGTCANCANTCGCCACNCACTNANCTCACTCACTCACTCGCCACTCACTCCNTCACCATCACGGGGAGAGAAGGGGGGGTCACTCACTCGTCACTCCGCCACTCGGTCACTCAGNTACTCACTCAGCCACCACTCCCACTCACTAGCGCCANTCACTCAGNCACTCACTCACTCACTCACTCATCAGCCACCCACTCGNTCACCACTCACTCACTCACTCCATCTCACCACCCACTCAGCACACTCGCCACTNAGCCACTCACTGCACCACTCACTCAGCCATCCGCTCACTCGCTCGCTCACATCACTACTCACTCACTCACATCACTCACTCACTCACTNANCCACTCANCACCACTCACCCACTTGCTCACACTCACCCACTCNCCACTCACCTCACTCACTTCNCTCATCACCACTCGCACCACCACTCACCTCACNTACTCACCACTCACAGCTCACTCACTCACCGTCAGCCACTNCCACTCACNCACTCACTCACTCACTCAGCCACTGCACGNATCAAGCGAGATATACAAACTCCCCGAGTNGCCTCAGGGNGGGGCAAGTCTGTTACACNGCACCTCACTCNGCCACTTAGCTNCTCACACGACTCACGCACACAGACACAAACTCCCCGGGTNGCTCTAGNAGGCTCTGGACAAGTCANGTTGACACACACACAGACAAAGTCCCCANTGGCTGGTGAGTGTCTGAGTGACGTGATGAGTGGGTGGGTGGGTGAATNGGTGGTGTGAGTGGTNGGTGAATGGGTGAGTGGGTGGGTGAATGGTTGGTGGTGGGTGAATGGTGGTGANTGGTGGGTGAATNGGTGAGTGTGAGTGGGTGGGTGAGTGGGTGGTGGCATGAGTGGATGGTGGGTGAGTGGATGAGTGGGTGCCATGNGTGGGTGGGTGAATGGGTGGTGAGTGGGTGGGGAATGAGTGAGTGAGTNGGTGGGTGGGTGAATGGTGAGTGGTGGTGATGGTGGTGAGTGGGTGGGTGGATGAGTGAATGAGTGGTGAATGGGTGAGTNGGTGGTGAATGGGTGGGTGAGTGGGTGGGTGGGAGTGATGNGTGAGTGAGTGGGTGGGTGAGTGGTGGGTGATGGTGNGNGAGTGGTGGATGAGTGAATGAGTGGGTGGGTGAGTGGGTGGGTGAGTGGTGAGTGAATGAGTGAGTGAGGGTGAGTGAGTGAATGAGTGGTGGGTGAGTGAGTGGTGGGTGATGGTGGTGGGTGGGTNGTGAGTGGTGGGTGGGTGAGTGNGTGAGTGGGTGGGTGATGGTGAGTGAGTGGTGGGTGTGAATGGTGGGTGNGTGAGTGGTGAATGAGTGGTGGGTGATGGTGAGTGGGTGGGTGAGTGAGTGGTGATGAGTGGGTGGTGGTGAGTGAGTGAGTGATGAGTGAGTGGTGGGTGAGTGGTGGTGGTGATGTGAGTGAGTGGTGGTGAGTGGTTGCGGTGAGTGAGTGGGTGAATGGGTGGTGTGAGTGGTGGTGAGTGAGTGGGTGGTGGATGAGTGGGTGGGTGAGTGATGAGTGGTGGTGAATGGGTGNGTGATGTGGGTGNTGTGAGTGGTGGTGAATGGTGGTGTGAGTGGGTGGGTGGTGAATGGGTGGTGAGTGGGTGGGTGAATGGTGGTGAGTGAATGGTGGGTGGTGAATGGGTGGGTGAGTGGGTGAATGGGTGANTGTGATTGGGTGAATAGGTGAGTGAGTGGTNGGTGGTGAATGGGTGAGTGAGTGGTNGGTGAATGGTGANTGTGAGTGGGTGGGTGAGTGGTGAGTGAGTGGTGGGTGAATGGTGTGTGGTGGGTGGTGGTGAGTGAGTGATGGTGGTGGTGAGTGGGTGAGTGAGTCANTGGTGGTGAGTGGGTGGGTGAGTGGGTGAGTGNTGGTGGTGATGGTGGTGAGTGGGTGGTGAGTGAGTGATGAGTGNTGGTGATGGGTGAATGGTGAATGGGTGGTGGTGAGTGAATGGTGGTGGTGATGGTGAGTGAGTGGTGGTGATGGGTGANTGTGAGTGGTGGGTGATGGTGAGTGAGTGGGTGGTGATGAGTGAGTGGGTNGGTGATGGGTGGTGGTGAGTGATGGTGGTGGGTGAGTGGTGGTGATGGTGGTNGAGTGGTGGTGGATGAGTGAGTGGTGGTGGTGATGGTGAGTGGTGGGTGGTGGATGAGTGAGTGGGGGGTGNATGAGTGGTGNGATGGGTGGTGTTTTGTGGGATGATAGGGAGTTGTGGAGAGTTTCCCATACCTGGGCAGTGTGCTCGTTTAACAGCAGAGGTCTCACTCCGAATCAGTCGAGCGGCAATATCTTTTCATCGGTTGCGTAACGCTGTGTGTGGAAGCTACCTGGTCTGTCGCTCCGCACGAAGCTTCAGGTCTTCTCTGAGGAGATGGAGTCTGCCAATGGTTCCACGATCACAAACCACTATTTCACACCTATTGCCATCATTCGGGGAAGAACGGTGATCCAATCTCTGAACCCCAGGAACAGGTTTGCAGATTTGCTGAGCATTTCTTTGAGGTCCTGGGGGAGGGGAAATCATTCAGCCTGGAAAACATCGTGGGACAAGTCGGGATAACCCTGCTGAGGCTGCGGTGCCTCAAATATTGGAANAGGTCACCCCCTGTGAGTGGCTGGCTGAGGTGCCATCTGTTGAGGAAGTACTGAAGGCGATCCGGAGTCTCCAGGAAAGGCACCGGGCAGAGATGATCTCCCAAGCGAAATGCTGAGGGAGGGTGGCGTTTGTGCACAGACTGCCCTACGTGACATCATAACAACATTCTGGACGCTGGACGGGTTCCACAGGATTGGAAGGATGCCCTGGTGGTCCCCCTCTTTAAGAAGGGGGACCGCACAGACTGTAACAACTACAGGGGCATCTCAGTGTGCCGGGAAAGGTCCTGGCAAGGATTATTCAACATCGCCTTGCTAGGCACGCTGAGGAGAGGCTTGTAGAGCCCCAATGCGGTTTCAGGAAAGGGCGGTCCTGCACAGATGCCATATTTTCTGTGTCTGCTACAGCAGAGGTGTAGGGAATTCCAAAAGACCTACATCTCTGCTTTGTTGACCTGGTCAAGGCCTACGATACCATCAGTAGGCCTGGGCTCTGGGTTGTTCTTCGTGCTTTCGGAGTCCCTGACCCTCTGCTCACGATCATTAAGGACCTTCATGATGGTGAGCGGGCCCGGGTAAAACTACGTGGCCGGGAGTCGGAGCCTTTCCCTGTACACCTTGGGGTGCGACAGGGATGTCCTCTGGCTCCCACATTTAACATCTATTTTGACCGCGTAGTTTGTGAAGCCTTCAATAGCTGTACCGGAGGAATCTCCATCTGGTGCAGATATAATGGGAGGCTGATCGATGCCCGGGTGCGATCAAGGATGGCTCCCTATTGGTCAACCAGGTTATGTATGCCGATGATTTGGTAATAGCTGCTCATTCAGAAGAGAGTTGGAGACGCTGCTGCTGAGACTGGAGCGTGCCACTAAGAGGTGGGGCCTTACCATCAGCCCACCAAAACTAAGCACCTGCCTGGGTATTTTGTACCATCGGACACTCCACCCCACAACTCCCAATTGGTGATGGGCAGTAGTGGAGAGAGTGGAGAGTTTCCCATACCTGGCAGTGTGCTCATGACCGGCTCCGGTTTGACAGCAGAGGTCTCACTCCGAATCAGTCGAGCGGCAATATTTTTCATCGTTGCGTAACGCTGTGTGGAAGCTACCTGGTCTGTCGCTCCGCACGAAGCTTCAGGTCTTCTCGGCCACGGTCATTCCCTCCCTTCTCTACGCTTGCGAATGGCCCCTCTAATGGACATCCTCGCCGGTTAGAAACGTGGCTGGCCTGCCTACGATCCATCCTGGGTTTAACCAGCAGGCTGGATTGTGTGAGGAGCTCACAAATCCTCGAAAGATCTGGGCAATCCATCGGTGAGCTCCTCTAATGCAAGGCTGCGTTGCCTGGGTCATGAGCCCGCATCAGTCACATGCACACACACCACACAGACACACACACAGATACACACACACACAGACACACACAGNCACACACACACAGNCACACACACACAGACACACAGACACACACAGACACACACAAACAGAGACACACAGACACACACAGACACACACACACACACACACACAGACACACACACACACCCTACACACACTCACAACACACAACAACTACACACACATAGTGATACACACACACACCAGACACACACAGANACAACACACAGACACACAGACACACACAGACACACACACAAGACACACACACACACAGTAACACACACACACAGACACACACACACAATACACACACACAGACACACACACACAGGCACATCACCAGCCACTTATCTATCGATGCAACTTTGGGAATGTTCTGATATTGAACCAAGTACGAAGACAAAGATCATTGATACTCCCNTANAGCCTTGGATGGAATGGTGGCGCAATGTGTTAGCGAGCACCTATGAATGGGTGACCGGCATGTGACACACACACACACACANCCCCCCCCCCCACCCACACAACCACTCACCACTCACTCATCACTCACTCACCCACCCACTCACCTACACAACCACTCACCAATCACTCATNCACCCACTCACCACCCACTCACCACTCACTCACCTACACAACCACTCACCACCCANCNATCAAACACTCACCCACTCACCCACTTATACACCCACTCACCACCTACACAACACTCACCCACCACTCACACTCACCACCCATTGATTTCAAACACTTAAACACTCCCCACTAACTCACTCATCCACTCATTCACCACTCACCAACCCACTCACTCACCAACCCACCACTCACCACCACCCACTCAAACACCCCTCACTCACCCACTCACCAACCCACTCACTCACCACTCACTCACCCCCCCACCACCCACACAACCACTCACCCACTNACTCACCACTCATGCACGTATCACCCACCACTATACCCACACAACGACTCCCACCACTCAACTNAACACCACCACTCACCACTCACCACCACTNACCACNTACACAAATCACCCACCCACTCACCACTACACCCACCCAATCAACACTNAAACACTCCCACTGACTCACTCANCCACTCATTCACTCACTCACCAACCCACTCACTCACCAACCCACCCACTNACTACCACCCACCACTCACNCACCCACTCACCACCTCACTCANCCACTCACTCACCACTATTCACTCACTCACCACTCACCCACTCTCCCCCCACCCCCACCCACCACTACACTAACCACCCACNCAATAACCCCCTCACTCACTCACCCCTCACCACCACTACTCACCACTCACTCACCACTCACTCACCCCACATCTCACTCACCACTCACNACCACCACTCACCCACTCNCTCACCACTCACCTGCTCACCAGCTGCTCACTCACTACTCACTCACCCACTCAATCACTCNCCACTCACTCACCACTCACTNACTACACACTCACTCACTCACCCACCACTCNCCACTCACTCACTCACTCACCACTCACCCACTCCACTCAACTCACCAACCCACTCACTCACCCACCCACTCACCCCTACTCACTCACCCACTCACTCACCCACTCACTCNCCAACTCCCCACTCACTCACTCACCCACTCACCCACTCACTCAGCTAGCCACCCACTCACTCACCAACCACTCACTCACCCACCCACTCACCCCTCACTCACTCACCACTCACCACTCANCCACCACTCACTCACTCACCCACCACTCACCCCCACTCACTCACTCACTCACCACTCAAGTCCTACTAACCAACCACTCANCCACCCACTCACCCACCCATTCACCACTCACGCACTAACTCACCAATCCACTCACCCCACAGACACACCAAGTCAAAGATCCCTGTGTAGACTCTAGCAGGTGTAGGGGCAAGTGCTGTTAGTAGCGAGTAGTAGCAGCAGCGTCATGAAGGCTACNACAACAACAACCGCCATTCGCCACTAAGTGGCGGTGACGTCACCACGACGCTTGTCCAGGCCAGTGCACCTTGAGCCTACCACGTGAAGTGTCGAACGCCCGCTGGCAGGAGGTCACGGGGCAGACCAGCAGGTGCCACGGGTCGACTGACTGAGATGACCGAGATGAGTGGCCGATGCACCACCTGTGCCCCCTACTGTGCCAGGCTAGGTGCAGGAGGTCACGGGCAGACCCAGCAGGTCCACGGGTCGACTGACTTTCAAGGATTTGTGAGCGAGCTGAGACCAGGCCACCTTGGGTTTGAATGGGTCCTGGGTGTACACCACCACCGGAGTGGAAGAATGGCAGGCGCATCTTACAGATGACTAGTCGATGGTCAGTGGGCAGATCAGCTCCACGGTAGGTCCTGGTGTCAAGGACATGGGTTCGCATCCGCTGGTCCGTCACTACGTAGTCCAGCAGATGTTCTTGCTTGGACCCGGCATGCATCCACGATGTTGTGGATGGTCCTGGTGTCAAGGACATGGGCTCGCATCCGCTGGTCCGTCACTACGTAGTCCAGCAGATGTTCTTACATCACTCCATCTCTTCTCTAGACAAGCAAACACACGCACTCTCACACACAGACACGCACACAGACACAGACACGCAAACACACACTCCCACACACACACAGACACACACACACTCACATCCCACACACAGACACACACAGACACACACACGCTCTCATTCTTCTATAAATATTATCGCACAGAGGCTGTTTTTTGTTATTCGAAAGTTATTGAACGGCACTCAACATCAACATCATCATCAGCTGGCCATCATCATCTGCAGCATCACCACATCATCATCATCAGCAGCAGCATCACCACCATCATCATCATCAGCAGCAGCATCACCATCATCATCACAGCATNACNAGTCATCATCATCACACCACCATCATCAGCATCACCACCATCATCANCACATCACATCAACATCATCATACCACCATCATCATCATCAGCAGCATCACATAATCATCAACATCATCACCATCATCACCACATCATCATCACCACCACCACTATCCACCACCACACCACCATCATCACCACCACCACACCACCATCATCACCACCACCACCACCATCATCACCACTCCACACCACACACCACATCATCATCATCATCACCATCATCATCACCACCACCATCACCACCACCATCATCATCATCACCACCACCACTACATCACCACCACACCACCATCACCACCACCACACCACCATCATCACCACCATCACCACCACCATCACCACCACCACCACCATCACCACCATCACCACCACCACTCATCATCATCACCACCACCACCACCATCATCATCATCATCACCACCACCACCACCACCACATCACACCACCACCACCACCATCACACCACCACCACCANCACNATCACCACCACACTCACCATCATCATCATCACCACCATCACCTCCATCACCACCACCATCACCACCATCACCACTCACCATCACCACACCACCATCACCACCATCACCACCATCACCACCATCACCACCATCACCACTACCACCACCATCACCACCACCATCACCACCATCCACCACCATCACCCTACCACCACCATCACCACCACCACCATCACCACCACCATCACCACCATCATCAGAAGATGGCTTCGCTCCGGCTGGTGATCATCATGATTCTTGCCGCGCACCAGATCTCCGGCAACGGCAGCCGGAGATCCGGGCGGTTCTCCGGGAGAAGACCAGGTTCTGAAGAACCAACTCTGCCACTGGGTTCTTCAGATGCGTGGTTCTCGAGTTCTTCATCGCCACGGGATCAGGTTCTGAAGAACCAACTGCGTCACTGGGTTCTTCAGACGCGTGGTTCTCGAGTTCTTCATCGCCAAGAGATCAGGTTCTGAAGAACCAACTGCGTCACTGGGTTCTTCAGACGCGTGGTTCTCGAGTTCTTCACCGCCAAGAAGATCAGGTTCTGAAGAACCAACTGCGTCACTGGGTTCTTCAGACGCGTGGTTCTCGAGTTCTTCATCGCCACGGGGACCAGGTTCTGAAGAACCAACTGCGCCACTGGGTTCTTCAGACGCGTGGTTCTCGAGTTCCTCACCGCCACGGGATCAGGTTCTGAAGAACCAACTGCGTCACTGGTTCTTCAGACGCGTGGTTCTCGAGTTCTTCATCGCCACGGGGATCAGGTTCTGAAGAACCAACTGCGTCACTGGGTTCTTCAGATGCGTGGTTCTCGAGTTCCTCACCGCCAAGAGGATCAGGTTCTGAAGAACCAACTGCGCCACTGGTTCTTCAGATGCGTGGTTCTCGAGTTCTTCATCGCCACGGGATCAGGTTCTGAAGAACCAACTCTGTCACTGGGTTCTTCAGATGCGTGGTTCTTGAGTTCTTCATCGCCAAGAGGACCAGGTTCTGAAGAACCAACTCTGTCACTGGGTTCTTCAGACGCGTGGTTCCTGAGTTCCTCATCGCCAAGAGGATCAGGTTCTGAAGAACCAACTGCGCCACTGGGTTCTTCAGACGCGTGGTTCTCGAGTTCCTCATCGCCAAGAGGATCAGGGTCTGAAGAACCAACTGCGCCACTGGGTTCTTCAGACGCGTGGTTCTCGAGTTCTTCATCGCCACGGGGATCAGGTTCTGAAGAACCAACTCTGTCACTGGTTCTTCAGACGCGTGTTCTCAAGTTCTTCACCGCCAAGAGGATCAGGTTCTGAAGAACCAACTGCGTCACTGGGTTCTTCAGATGCGTGGTTCTTGAGTTCTTCATCGCCACGGGATCAGGTTCTGAAGAACCAACTGCGTCACTGGGTTCTTCAGAAGCGTGGTTCTTGAGTTCTTCACCGCCAAGAGGATCAGGTTCTGAAGAACCAACTGCGTCACTGGGTTCTTCAGACGCGTGGTTCTCGAGTTCTTCATCGCCACGGGATCAGGTTCTGAAGAACCAACTCCGCCACTGGGTTCTTCAGATGCGTGGTTCTCGAGTTCTTCATCGCCAAGAGGATCAGGTTCTGAAGAACCAACTGCGCCACTGGGTTCTTCAGATGCGTGGTTCTCGAGTTCTTCATCGCCACGGGATCAGGTTCTGAAGAACCAACTCCGCACTGGGTTCTTCAGATGCGTGGTTCTCGAGTTCTTCATCGCCACGGGGATCAGGTTCTGAAGAACCAACTGCGTCACTGGGTTCTTCAGACGCGTGGTTCCTGAGTTCTTCATCGCCACGGGATCAGGNTCTGAAGAACCAACTGCGTCACTGGGTTCTTCAGACGCGTGGTTCCTGAGTTCTTCATCGCCACGGGGATCAGGTTCTGAAGAACCAACTGCGTCACTGGTTCTTCAGACGCGTGGTTCTTGAGTTCCTCATCGCCAAGAGGATCAGGTTCTGAAGAACCAACTGCGTCACTGGGTCAGAGGCGTGGTTCTCGAGTTCTTCATCGCCACGGGGATCAGGTTTTGAAGAACAACTGCGTCACTGGGTTCTTCAGACGCGTGGTTCTCGAGTTCTTCACCGCCACGGGGATCAGGTTCTGAAGAACCAACTCTGCCACTGGTTCTTCAGACGCGTGGTTCTCGAGTTCTTCATCGCCAAGAGGATCAGGTTCTGAAGAACCAACTGCGTCACTGGNTCTTCAGACGCGTGGTTCTCGAGTTCCTCATCGCCAAGAGGATCAGGTTCTGAAGAACCAACTGCGTCACTGGGTTCTTCAGACGCGTGGTTCTTGAGTTCTTCATCGCCGAGAGGATCAGGTTCTGAAGAACCAACTCTGCCACTGGGTTCTTCAGACGCGTGGTTCCTGAGTCCTTCATCGCCAAGAGGATCAGGTTCTGAAGAACCAACTCTGTCACTGGGTTCTTCAGATGCGTGGTTCTCGAGTTCTTCATCGCCACGGGGACCAGGTTCTGAAGAACCAACTCTGTCACTGGGTTCTTCAGACGCGTGGTTCTCGAGTTCTTCATCGCCACGGGGATCAGGTTCTGAAGAACAACTGCGCCACTGGGTTCTTCAGACGCGTGGTTCTCGAGTTCCTCATCGCCAAGAGGATCAGGGTCTGAAGAACCAACTGCGTCACTGGGTTCTTTAGATGCGTGGTTCTCGAGTCCTTCATCGCCACGGGGATCAGGTTCTGAAGAACCAACTCTGCCACTGGGTTCTTCAGATGCGTGGTTCTTGAGTTCCTCATCGCCAAGAGGATCAGGGTCTGAAGAACCAACTCTGCCACTGGGTTCTTCAGATGCGTGGTTCTCGAGTTCTTCATCGCCACGGGGATCAGGTTCTGAAGAACCAACTGCGTCACTGGGTTCTTCAGATGCGTGGTTCTTGAGTTCTTCATCGCCAAGAGGATCAGGTTCTGAAGAACCAACTCTGCCACTGGGTTCTTCAGATGCGTGGTTCTCGAGTTCTTCATCGCCAAGAGGATCAGGTTCTGAAGAACCAACTGCGTCACTGGGCAGACGCGTGGTTCTCGAGTTCTTCTCAACTACGTGGACCAGGATTTTTCAGGTCGAAGAACCGACGTTCGCTCAACGTTCAAAGTTTTCGAATGGAACTTTGGAAGGGGTCACGGGGGAGAAGCGACGTTCACTCAACGTTCAAAGTTGTCGAATGGAACTTTGGAAGGGGTCACGGGGGAGAAGCGACGTTCACCCAACGTTCAAAGTCGTGGAAGGGAACTTTGGAAGGGGTCACGGGGGAGAAGCGACGTTCACTCAACGTTCAAAGTCGTCGAATGGAACTTTGGAAGGGGTCACGGGGGAGAAGCGACGTTCGCTCAACGTTCAAAGTCGTCGAATGGAACGTTGGAAGGGGTCACGGGGGAGAAGCGACGTTCACTCAACGTTCAAAGTCGTCGAATGGAACGTTGGAAGGGGTCACGGGGGAGAAGCGACGTTCACTCAACGTTCAAAGTCGTCGAATGAAACGTTGGAAGGGGTCACGGGGGAGAAGCGACGTTCGCTCAACGTTCAAAGTCGTCGAATGGAACTTTGGAAGGGGTCACGGGGGAGAAGCGACGTTCACCCAACGTTCAAAGTCGTCGAAGGGTCCTTCTACGAGGTCACGGAGGTCACGGAGGTCACCGANGGCGGTGAGGGCGGCGAGGTCACGTAGGTCACCGAGGGCGGCGAGGTCACGGAGGTTACCGAGGTCACCAAAGTCACCAAGGGCACGATGTCACCAAGGTACCGAAGTCACAGAGGTCACCGAGGTCACGGAGGTCACGAGGTCACCGAACTCACCGAAGTCACCGAGGTCACCGATGTCTCCGAGGTCACCGAAGTCACCGTGGTCACCAAGGTCACCGAGGTCACCGATGTCTCCGAGGTCACCGAGGGCGGCGAAGTCACCGAAGTCACCGAGGTCACCGATGTCTCCGAGGTCACCGAAGTCACCGTGGTCACCAAGGTCACCGAGGTCACCGATGTCTCCGAGGTCACCTAGGTCACCGAGGACACTGACACTGAGGTCACCGAGGTCACCGAGGTCACGGAGGTCACCGTCCCAGAGAGCGACGCGGATGTGCGGCCGCGACTTCATCCGCGCGGTCATCCTCACCTGCGGCGCCGCCACGTGGAAGGGGTCCACGGCCGTCGCTCCTCCACCTCCTCCTCCACCTCGTCCACCACCTCCACCTCCTCCACCTCTACCTCGTCCACCACCTCCTCCTGCTGCTGATGATGCTGCTGCTGATGATGCTCCTCCTGTTCATCGTCGTCGCAGGCCTCCTCGTCGTGTCAGGAGGTAGCGTCGGCGTTGATGTTGTTGTCGTTGTTGTCGTTGTTGTTGTTGTTGACGTTGTTGACGACGTCGTCGTTGTTGACGTTGTTGCCGTTGGGAGTGGCGTGAGGAGGTGGAGGTGGTGGAGGAGGTGGTGGAGGTGGAGGAGGAGGAGGTGGAGCTGGAGGAGGAGGAGATGGTAGAGATGGAGGAGGTGGAGGAGGAGGAGGAGGTGGTGGTGGTGGAGGTGGTGGTGGAGGTGGTGGTGGAGGTGGTGGTGGAGGAGATGGAGGGGTGGAGGTGGAGGTGGAGGAGGTGGAGGAGGTGGAGGTGGTGGAGGAGGTGGTGGAGTGGTGGAGGAGATGGAGGAGATNGTGGTGGTGGATGGAGGAGGAGGTGGAGGTGGAGGAGGAGGAGGTGGAGGAGATGGAGGAGGAGGTGGAGGAGGTGGAGGAGTGGGGGAGGTGGAGGAGGTGGAGATGGAGATGTAGGTGGTGGAGATGTAGGTGGTGGAGGAGGTGGAGGAGGTGGAGGAGGTGGTGGAGGAGATGGANGAGGAGGTGGTGGAGGTGGAGGAGGTGGTGGAGGAGAGTTGATTAGTCCACAGCCCGAGACAGCTTTCCTTAGAGCCTAGTCTCACATGGTCCTTGAGGTTGATTGGTCCACAGCCCGAGCAGCTTTCCCTAGAGCCTAGTCTCACATGGTCCTTGAAGTTGATTGGTCCACACCCGAGACAGCTTTCCTTAGACCTAGTCTCACATGGTCCTTGAAGTTGATTGGTCCACACCGAGACAGCTTTCCTTAGAGCCTAGTCTCACATGGTCCTTGAAGTTGATTGGTCCACACCAGAGACAGCTTTCCTTAGAGCCTAGTCTCACATGGTCCTTGAAGTTGATTGGTCCACACCCGAGACAGCTTTCCTTAGAGCCTAGTCTCACATGGTCCTTGAAGTTGATTGGTCCACACCCGAGACAGCTTTCCTTAGAGCCTAGTCTCACATGGTCCTTGAAGTTGATTGGTCCACACCCGAGACAGCTTTCCTTAGAGCCTAGTCTCACATGGTCCTTGAAGTTGATTGGTCCACACCCGAGACAGCTTTCCTTAGAGCCTAGTCTCACTGGTCCTTGAAGTTGATTGGTCCACACCCGAGACAGCTTTCCTTAGAGCCTAGTCTCACATGGTCCTTGAAGTTGATTGGTCCACACCGAGACAGCTTTCTTAGAGCCTAGTCTCACATGGTCCTTGACGTTGATTGGTCCACACCCGAGACAGCTTTCTTAGAGCCTAGTCTCACATGGTCCTTGAAGTTGATTGGTCCACACCGAGACAGCTTTCTTAGAGCCTAGTCTCACATGGTCCTTGACGTTGATTGGTCCACACCCGAGACAGCTTTCTTAGAGCCTAGTCTCACATGGTCCTTGAAGTTGATTGGTCCACACCCGAGACAGCTTTCTTAGAGCCTAGTCTCACATGGTCCTTGAAGTTGATTGGTCCACACGCGAGACAGCTTTCCTTAGAGCCTAGTCTCACATGGTCCTTGAAGTTGATTGGTCGAGACAGCTTTCTTAGAGCCTAGTCTCACATGGTCCTTGAAGTTGATTGGTCCACACCCGAGACAGCTTTCCTTAGAGCCTAGTCTCACATGGTCCTTGAAGTTGATTGGTCCACACCCGAGACAGCTTTCCTTAGAGCCTAGTCTCACATGGTCCTTGAAGTTGATTGGTCCACACCCGAGACAGCTTTCCTTAGAGCCTAGTCTCACATGGTCCTTGAAGTTGATTGGTCCACACCCGAGACAGCTTTCCTTAGAGCCTAGTCTCACATGGTCCTTGAAGTTGATTGGTCCACACCCGAGACAGCTTTCCTTAGAGCCTAGTCTCACTTGGTCCTTGAAGTTGATTGGTCCACACCGAGACAACTTTCCTTAGAGCCTAGTCTCACATGGGTTGGACCAGATGACGCCAAAGGCGCACAACTCAAAGACAATCACCATCAGAGTATGAGAGCTCGGGGTAAGAATTGACACCATTGGAACCTCATTTANTACAAAATATGATCATGTTTTTTTTACCCTTTATCTGCAACAAAAATAACCAATTATCATATTTTTTACTGGCAATGAGGTTCAATGTTCATCTTCTTGTTCTTTCGGTAAAGTCACGTAGAAGGGAAATAATAAAATAATAAAACATAATAAAATAATTTTTACGACGTTCGGCCACAACGCAAGCAGCCGTCCTCAGGTGAAGAACAGGTCTGTCCAGAAGTCATTCGACGCTGTCTTCTCGACAGAGCTGGTCTCACCTGAGGACGGCTGCTTGCGTTGTGGCTGAAACGTCGTGAGAATTGTTTTTGATTATGTTTATTTTTAAAAATTATTTAATGTTTTATTTTTATTATTTTATAACGTTTTATTTTATTATTANTTTATTTATTATATTAATGTTTATTTTATTATTTAACGTTTTATTTTTATTATTTATAACGTTGTATTTTTATTTTAATGTTTTATTTTTATTATTTAACGTTTATTTTTATTATTTTAGAACAATTTATTTTTATTATTTTATTATGTTTTATTTTATTATTTAACGTTTTATTTTTATTATTTTAGAACGTATTTATTTTTANTATTTTATGTTTTATTTTATTATTTAACGTTTTATTTTTATTATTTTAGAACGTTTTATTTTTATTTTATTACGATTTATTTATTATTTATTGTTTTATTNTTATTATTTATTTTATTATTTTATGTTTTATTTTTATGATTTTATTATTTTATTTTATTGTTTTATAATTTATTTTTTATAATTTTATAACGTTTTATTTTTATTTTTATTTTTATTATTAATAAAATGTTTTATTTTATTATTTATAACGTTTTATTTGTATTATTTTGTTTTGTTTAATTTCTATTATGTTAATTTTATTATTTTATTATTTCCCTTCCACGTGACGACTTTACCGAAAGAACCAAGAAGATGAATCCCTGCAGCTGCCGTCACGAAAGAAGCTTTACATCGAAATATTTTCCAATGGTCAATAACATCTTTCCAATGATTCCTCAGTTTGTACCCATCATCGTCACGGTTCAAATTATGTCTGTGTTTGTATATCTGAATGGCTTCGTGTACAAACCTTTGATGGGAGCCAGAGGTTATTCCTAATCGATGACACTGAGATCCGATTTGAAGTTGTTACGTTGAGTAACGATGAATTGTGTTCATCTTCTTGGTTCAATCGAAAAATAAATGGGTGTTTGCGCTCATTTAGTGCCCGTGCTGAGATATTGAAAGTCTCTCTCTCACCTCCCTTGGTTGTGCAGATCAGCAGCATCAACAACAGCAGCATCAGCAGCAGCATCAGCAGCAGCATCAGCAACATCAAC
>WFAB01001937.1:50000-70500 GCA_018977245.1 Lethenteron camtschaticum
ACCCTGATCTCTACCACCCTGATCTCTACTAGACCCTAGTCTCTACTAGACCCTGAGTCTCTACTACACCCTGAGTCTCTACTACACCCTGAGTCTNTACTACACCCCGAGTTCTGGGCTGCGGACTACACCTGAGTCTCTACTACACCCTGAGTCTCTACACCCTGGAGTCTCTACACCCTGATCTCTACTACACCCTGAGTCTCATACTACACCCTGAGTCTCCTTACTAGAGTCTAGATCTCACTACCCTGAGTCTCTACTAGACCCTGAGTCTCTACTACACCCTGAGTTNCTCTGAGTCTCTACACCCTGAGTCTCTACTAGACCCTGAGTCTCTACTAGACCCTGAGTCTCTACTAGACTGAGTCTCTACACCCTGAGTCTCTACTACACCTGAGTCTCTACTACACCTGAGTCTCTACTACACCCTGAGTCTCTACTACACCTGAGTCTCTACTACACCCTGAGTCTACTACACCCTGAGTCTCTACTAGACCTGAGTCTCTACTACACCCTGAGTTTCTACTAGACCCTGAGTCTCTACTACACCCTGAGTCTCTACTACACCCTGAGTCTCTACTACACCCGAGTCTNTACTACACCCTGAGTCTCTACTAGACTGAGTCTCTACTAGACCCTGAGTCTCTACACCCTGAGTCTCTACACCCTGAGTCTCTACACCTGAGTCTCTACACCCTGAGTCTCTACTAGACCCTGAGTCTCTACTAGACCCTGAGTCTCTACTACACCTGAGTCTCTACTAGACCCTGAGTCTCTACTACACCCTGAGTCTCTACTACACCCCGAGTCTCAAGACCGAACGTTTGAAGATCCCGTAGTGACCGGCACGCTCACTCGGACCTCGCAAACCCACAAGACGAATCACGAGTTGCGTGGACTCGCAGTCGTTCCAATTCACTCACAAATTTATTTGAACCATCTTCACTTTGTAGATTTTGTAGCTGGTTTTTTTTTCCATTTCGACTTGAAATTTATAGAATCGAGACTTGAAATTTCGATGCGGAGCAGAAATATGTTACATCATCATCATCACATCATCATCAACATCATCATCATCGTCTGTTGTTGTTGTTGTTGTCCTAGTAAATTTTGTTTTCTTGGCACGGGAGGCTATAAACAACGATTTAAATGGACATCGTTTGATTTGACGTTGTGGTTCTTTCGGTAAAGTCCACGGAGCGAGAAATAAAATGGAACGAATTCCGCGACATCTTCTTGATTCTTTCGGTGAAGTCGTCACGTAGAAGGGAAGTAATAAAATAATAAAAAAATAAATAATAAAAATAAATAAAATAATAAATACAATTCTCACGGGAATATTAAATAACGAAAATTAAACATAATAAAATAATAAAAATAAATAATAAAATAAAACATAATAAAATCGGACAATTCTCACAAAAAATATTNAAATAATAAAAATTAAACATTATAAATACAATTGTCACNAAGGAAATAATAAAATAATAAAAAACATAATAAATAATAAAATAAAACAATAAAAATAAAACACAATAAAATACAATTCTCACGACGGGACAACGCAAACTCAGGTGAAAACATTGTAGAAATTCAAGTCCGACAGATGGTCTTCACCTGAGGACGGCTTTGCGTTGTAAAGTAGAATTGTTTTTTATTGTGTTTTATTTTTATTATTTCCTTCTAGACTTTAATTTTTTATTTGTATTATTTTATTAGTTTATTATTTCCCTTCTCAAGACTTTTTAGTTATATTTTTATTATTTTATTAGTTTATTATTTTTCTACGAGAAAAAAAATTTTTATTTATTACTTCTCTACAGACTTATTTTTTATCTTCTTATGTATGTTTTTTATTTCCCTTCTACGTGACTTTAATTTTTTAATTTGTTTATTTTATTATTTATTATTTCCCTTCTATTATTTTTAAATCGTTTTATTTATTATTTTATTTCCCTTCTAAGACTTTAAATTTTTTATTTTTATTGTATAATGTTTTTTATTTNCCTTCTAGGACTTTTTTTTTTATTTATTATTTTATTTTTATTATTTTAGAACTTTTTATTTTTATTTTTATTATTTTATTTTTCTTCTACGGGACTTAAATTGTTTTATTTGTATTATTTTATGTTTTATTTTTATTATTTTAAAACTTTTTATTTTTATTANTTTTATTTTTTATTTTTATTATTGTATAATGTTTTATTNCCCTTCTATGACTTTAATTTTTTATTTGTATTATTTTATTGTTTATTATTTCTTACTTTAGTATTTTTTATTTTTATTATTTCCCTTCTACGTGACTTTCATTTGTATCTTTTTATTTCTATTATTTTATTAGATTATTTCCCTTCTACGAGACTTTATTTTTAAATCTTTTTATTATTATTCTTATTTCCCTTCTACGAGACTTTAAAATTATCTTATTTGTATAATGCTTCTTTATTTCCCTTCTACGTGACTTTAATTTTTTAAAATTTGTATTATTTTATTATTTCCCTTCTACGAGACTTTAGTAACTTTTTTATTATTTTATTATTTCCCTTCTACGTGACTTTAATTTGTATCTTTTTATTTCTATTATTTTATTAGATTATTATTTCCCTTCTACGAGACTTTATTTTTTAATCTTTTTATTTATTATTTTTATTCCCCTTCTACGAGACTTTAAATTTTTTATCTTCTTATTTGTATAATGTTTTTAATTTCCCTTCTACGAGACTTTAGTTATTATTTTTATTATTTTATTATTTCCCTTCTACGGGACTTAAATTTTTATCTTTTTATTTCTATTATTTTATTATTTCCCTTCTACGAGACTTTATTTTTTAAATATTTTTATTTATTATTTTTATTCCCCTTCTACGAGACTTTAATTTTTTATCTTCTTATTTGTATAATGTTTTTAATTTCCCTTCTACGTGACTTTATTTAGTTATTATTTTATTATTTTATTATTTCCCTTCTACGGGACTTTAATTTGCATCTTTTTATTTCTATTATTTCATTAGATTATTATTTCCTTCTACGTGACTTTATTTTTTAATTTCCCTTTTACGAGACTTTAATTTGTTATCTTACAATGTTTAATTTCTATTATTTTATTATTTCCTTCTACGAGACTTTAATTCCCTTCTTTTTATATATTATTTTATCATTTCCCTTCTACGTGACCTTTTCCCTCCTTTCAACGAGACTTGATTTTATTTACTATTTACGTTTCATCACTTTATTACTTCCCTTCTACGTGACGACTTTAGCGAAAGAACCACGAAAACTGCGCGACGTTTCCATCGCAAAGCCAGCAAACTTCACCAGGCGAGACCCACCTGCTCAAGGTTGCCTGCGTTGCGACTGAAACGTCTAGACTTGTTTTATATTTGATTTCTACCCACGTGGCTTTAGCCAAAGAGGCGTCACGACATCCGCTGACTTCCAAACCTCGTGTGTTTGTCGTTGGGTCTGCGGGCAGCGAGGGAGGTGATGATGAGATGAGCCCGTGACCTCCGGCAGGTTCCTGTTGGCTCTGTTGTCACGAGCGGAGTACCAGCAGTACCACTACTACTACTAGAAACTACCACTACAACTACCACTAGCACTACTAGAACTACCTCTACAACTACCACTACTAAACTACTACTACAACTACCACTACAACTACTACCACTACTACAACTACCACTACTACTACCACCACTAGCACTGCTACCACTACAACTACCACTACCACTACTACTACTACCTCTACAACTACCACTACTACTACTACCTCTACAACTACCACTACTACTACTAAAACTACCACTAGCACTACTACTACCACTACACTACTACCACTACAACTACTACTACAACTACTACTACTACTACCACTACTACTACTACTACACTACAACTACTACTACTACTACAACTACTACTACTACTACCACTACTACTACTACTACAACTACCACTACCACTACAACTACCACTACACTACTACCACTACAACTCACCACTACCTCTACCACTACAACTACCACTACAACTACCACTACAACTACCACTACAACTACAACTACCACTACAACTACCACTACAACTACAACTACCACTACAACTACCACTACAACTACAACTACCACTACAACTACCACTACAACTACCACTACACTACCACTACAACTACAACTACCACTACAACTACCACTACAACTACCACTACACACTACCACTACAACTACCACTACAACTACCACTACAACTACTACTACTACTACCACTACAACTACCACTACAACTACAACTACCACTACTACAACTACCACTACAACTACCACTACTACTACCACTACAACTACCNCTACAACTACAACTACCACTACTACTACAACTACCACTACAACTACCACTACTACAACTACCACTACAACTACAACTACCACTACAACTACCACTACAACTACCACTACTACTACCACAACTACCACTACTACAACTACCACTACAACTACCACTACCACTACAACTACCACTACAACTACCACTACTACTACCACTACCACTACAACTACCACTACAACTACCACTACAACTACAACTACTACAAACTACCACTACAACTACCACTACAACTACACTACTACTACCACTACCACTACAACTACAACTACTACTACTACACTACCACTACAACTACCTACTACTACTACCACTACACTACCACTACACTACACTACCACTACACACTACCACTACTACTACCACTACAACTACCACTACAACTACCACTACTACTACCACTACTACTACTACTACTACCACTACAACTACCACTACAACTACCACTACAACTACCACTACAACTACCACTACCACTACAACTACCACTACTACAACTACCACAACTACTACTACACTACTACTACACTACCACACTACCACTACAACTACCACTACTACTACCACTACAACTACCACTACAACTACAACTACCACAACTACCACTACCACTACTACTACCACTACAACTACCACTACAACTACCACTACTACAACTACAACTACCACTACAACTACCACTACTACTACCACTACTACTACCACTACTACTAACTACCACTACAACTACCACTAACTACCACTACCACTACCACTACACTACACTACACTACTACTACCACTACAACTACTACTACCACTACACTACCACTACTACAACTACCACTACCACTACCACTACAACTACCACTACTACTACCACTACTACTACCACTACCACTACAACTANTACTACCACTACTACTACCACTACCACTACCACTACAACTACACTACTACTACCACTACTACTACCACCACTACCACTACCACTACTACCACTACCAACTACCACTACACTACCACTACCACTACCACTACAACTACCACTACCCACTACAACTACCACTACAACTACCACTACCACCACTATCACTACCACAACTTCCAATACCACCCCTACCCCTACCACTACCACCCNTACCACTACCACTACCACTACCACTACCACCTACCACTACCACTACCACCCCTATCACTACCACCCCTATCACTACCACCCTACCACTACCACCCTACCACTACCACCCCTACCACTACCACCCCTACCACTACCACCCCTATCACTACCACCCTATCACTACCACCCCTACCACTACCACCCCTACCACTACCACCCCTATCACTACCACCCCTACCACTACCACCCCTACCACTACCACCCTATCACTACCACCCTATCACTACCACCCCTACCACTACCACCCCTACCACTACCANCCCTACCACTACCACCCCTACCACCCACCCACCACCCCTATCACTACCACCCCTATCACTACCACCCCTATCACTACACCCTACCACTACCACCCCTACCACTACCACCCCTATCACTACCACCCCTACCACTACCACCCTATCACTACCACCCTACACTACCACCCCTATCACTACCANCCCTATCACTACCACCCTACCACTACCACCTACCACTACCACCTACCACCTACCACTACCACCTACCACTACCCCTACCACTACCACCCTACCACCTACCACTACCACCCCTACCACTACCACCTACCACTACCACCCTACCACTACCACCACTATCACTACCACCCCTACCACTACCACCCTACCACTACCACCCCTACCACTACCACCCCTATCACTACCTCTACCACCTACCACTANCCCCTACCACTATCACTACCACTCGCCACTACCTCTACAACTACCACTACCACCACTACCACTACAACCACCACTACCCTACTCCTACCACTACCCCCTACCACTACAACTACCACTACCACTCCACTATCNCTACAACTACCACTACAACTACCTCTACCACTACCACCACCACTATCACTACCTCTACCACTACCACCACCTCTACCACCACCACTATCACTACCACTACATCTACCACTACAACTACCACTACATCTACCACTACAACTACCACTACAACTACCACTACAACTACCACTACAACTACCACTACCACTATCTCTACTACTACCACTACTACTACCACTACTACTACCACTACTACTACCACTACAACTACCACTACCACTATCTCTACAACTACCACTACAACTACCACTATCACTACCACTACAACTACCACCACCACTATCACTACCTCTACCACTACCACCACCCCTCTACAACTACCACTACCCCTACTCCTACCACTACCCCTACCACTCCCACTATCTCTACAACTACCACTACAACTACCACCACCACTACCTCTACCACTAAGTAGTCTCCCTGTCACGAGCCAAGAGAAACCTGGGGAGGGGAGGGGCGAGTGGGGGAGGAGAATTTAGATGCCAATTTTCACTTCTGCTGTTGCAACTGTTGCAGCTGCAACAGTTGCTGCTGCAGCTGCTGCAGTTGCTGCTGCAGTTGCTGCTGCAGTTGCTGCTGCAGTTGCTTTTGCAGTTGCTTCTGCAGTTGCTTCTGCAGTTGCTGCTGCAGTTGCTTCTGCAGTTGCTTCTGCAGTTGCTTCTGCAGTTGCTTCTGCAGTTGCTTCTGCAGTTGCTTCTGCAGTTGCTGCTGCAGTTGCTTCTGCAGTTGCTTCTGCAGTTGCTTCTGCTGCTTCTGCAGTTGCTTCTGCTGCTGCTGCTGCTGCTGCAGTTGCTGCTGCAGTTGCTTTTGCAGTTGCTTCTGCAGTTGCTTCTGCAGTTGCTGCTGCAGTTGCTTCTGCAGTTGCTTCTGCAGTTGCTTCTGCAGTTGCTTCTGCAGTTGCTTCTGCAGCTGCTGCAGTTGCTGCTGCAGCTGCTGCAGTTGCTGCTGCAGTTTCTGCAGTTGCTGCTGCAGTTGCTGCTGCAGTTGCTGCTGCAGTTGCTACTGCAGTTGCTGCAGTTGCTGTTTGGGAGGGGAAAACCGGAGTTCCCGGAGAAAACCCCACCGTATGTACGCACGCACANACACACATACACGTGTGTATGTGTGTGTGTGTCTATCTGTGCGTCTGTGTGTGTGTCTGTAGTGTGNGTGTGTTTGAGTGTGTGTTTNAGTGTGTGTCTGTGTGTCTGTGTGTGCTGTGTGTGTGTCTCTGTGTGTGTGTCTGTGTGTGTCNGTGTGTGTTGTGTGTCTGTCTATCTGTGCGTCTGTGTCTGTCTGTCTGTAGTGTGTGTGAGTCTGGGTGTGTTTGAGTGTGTGTGAGTGTGTGTGTCTGTCTGTAGTGTGTCTGTGTGTGTGTCTGTGTGTGTCTGTAGTGTGTGTGNCTGTAGTTGTGTGTCTGTGTGTGTCTGTGTGTGTCTGTGTGTGTCTGTGTGTGTGTGTCTGTGTGTGTGTCTGTGTGTGTGTCTGGTGTGTGTGTGTCTGTGTGTGTGTGTGTCTGTGTGTTGATGTGTCTGTGTGTGTGTCTGTGTGTGTGTCTGTGTGTTGTGTGTGTGTGTTTGTGTGTCTGTGTGTGTGTCTGTGTGTCTCTGTGTGTGGATTGTGAGGCGCTAACCCACACCCCCCACCCCACAGCTCTCTCCTCTCTCTCAACATTCAAAGCGCATTTGACTTTGGCCTACTCTTCCACGCCGCTAAAGAGGAGGGTTGAGGGGGGGGGGTTTGGGGTTACCCTCCTCCCACTTGCACAATCGGGTTGCGAGCAATCATCGAGCAACCGGTTGCGCTGGGAAGGAGGGGTAAAGCGAGCAATCGGCGGTTGCACGCAACTTTGCAATTTGTAATAAACAATGAAAATTCTTGTCGGTCTGCGAGCAAGTCGAACAAAAATATCTGCGTTGCGAGCAACTCGATAATTGTTTTTGTTTTTGGGTTGCACGCAACTTAAACATTATTTTTCATTTGAAAAAAGTTGTTTTGTTGTTGCGTGCAACTCAAAAATTTTTTTTTTTTGGTTTGCACGCAACTTTATTTTTCATTAAAAAAAATTTTGTTTTGGGTTGCGCGCAACTCAAAAAAATTTTGGGTGGCACACATTTTTTTTAAGTTGCTCAAAAAAAATATGGGTTGCACGCAACTCCCAATTTTTTAAATTATATATTAAAAATCGCGTACANTTTTTGGGGAGGGAGTTGCGTTCAACTCAGCAAAATGTAAAACAGTTTTTANTTTTTTTATTTTTGGTNGGGTTGCACGCAACCCAAAACTTTTTTTGGGTTGCATGCAACTACATTTTTTGTTTATTTACAAAAATAAATTTGTGTCGCGCGAAACTCGAATAGTTTTTTTTTTTAGTTGCGAGCAACTGGAGAAAAAAACGGTTGCACGCAACTACATTTTTCATTAAAAAAATTTTTTTGGGTTGCGCGCAACTCAAAAAAAGAAATTTGGGTTGCACGCAACTCCCATTTTTATATATGTTAAAAAAATCGTGTTATTTTTTTGGGAGGGAGTTGCGTGCAATTTAGTAAAATGTAAAATATTTTTTTTATTTTGGTGGGTTGCACGCAACTCAAAACTTTTTTTGGGTTGCATGCAACTAGACTTTTTTTTATTAAAAAAATTAATTTGTGTCGCGCACAACTCGAATTTTTTTTTTTTCAGTTGCAAGCAACTGGAGNAAAAAAACAGGGTTGCACGCAACTACATTTTTATTAAAAAATATAGCACAACTACATTTTTTGTTGTTAGATGCTCCAAACAATATGGGTTGCACGCAACTCCCAATTTTTTTTTTTTTTTATAAAAAAATCGCGTTCATTTTTTTGGGGGGGGTGTGGATTCCGTGCAACTCAGAAAAATGTAAAATATTTTTTTTATTTTTGGTGGAGTTGCACGCAACCCAAAACCTTTTTTTGAGTTGCATGCAACTAGACATTTTTTTTATTTACAAAAATAAATTTGCGTCGCGCGCAACACGAATCGTTTTTTTTTTCAGTGGAGAGCAACTGGAGAAAAAAAAACAGGGTTGCACGCAACTACATTTTTAATTTAAAAATATTGTGCAACGACATTTTTTGTTGTTAGTTGCTAGAAAAAATATGGGTTGCACGCAACTCCCAATTAATTTTTTTAAAATTATATATTAAAAATCGCGTACATTTTTTTTTGGGGGGGGGGGAGTTGCGTGCAACTCATCAAAATGTAAAACAGTTCTTTTTTATTTTGGTGGAGTTGCACGCAACTCAAAACCTTTTTTTGAGTTGCATGCAACTAGACATTTTTTTTTTATTTACAAAAATAAATTTGCGTCGCGCGCAACACGAATCGTTTTTTTTCCAGTTGCGAGCAACTGGAGAAAAAAAACAGGGTTGCACGCAACAAAATTTTTAATAAAAAATATTGTGCAACTACATTTGTTGTTGTTAGATGCTCCAAACAATATGAGTTGCACGCAACTCACAATTTTTTTTTTAATAAAAAACCGCGTTCATTTTTGGGGGGGGGGGGGGGTGGATTCCGTGCAACTCATCAAAATGTAAAACAGTTTTTATTTTTTTATTTTTGGTGGAGTTGCACGCAACTCAAAACTTTTTTTTGAGTTACGTGCAACTAGACTTTTTTTTTATTTAAAAAAAAATATTTTTTGCGTTGCGCCGCGCAACTGAAAATCATTTTTTTGGGTTGCGTGCAACTAGACTTTTTTTTTATTTAAAAAAAAAATTTTGAGTTGCACGCAACTCAAAACCTTTTTTTGGGTTGCGTGCAACTACATTTTTTTTATTTAAAAAAAATATTTTTTTGCGTTGCGCCGCACAACTGAAAATCATTTTTTTTCCAGTTGGCGGAACTCAACAATTGTTTTGGATGCGAAACTCGAATATTAACTGGGTTGCAATCAACCCTACCCACTACTCACCCTACCCACTACTCACCCTACCCACTACTCACCCTACCCACTACTCACCCTACCCACTACTCACCCTACCCACTACTCACCCTACCCACTACTCACCCTACCCACTACTCACCCTACCCACTACTCACCCTACCCACTACTCACCCTAGCCCACTACTCACTACCACTACCACCCTANCCACTACCACCACTACCACTACTACCNTACCCACTACCACCCTCACTACCACCCTACCACTACTCACCCTACCCACTACCACCCTACCACTACCACCCTACCCACTACCACCACCACTACCACCCTACCCACTACCACCCTACCACTATCACCCTACCACCACCACCACTACTCACCCTACCCACTACCACCCTACCACTACCACCCTACCCACTACCACTACCACTACNCACCNTACCACTACCACCCTACCACTACCACCCTACCACTACCACCCTACCACTACCACCCTACCACTACNCACCCTACCACTACTCACCACCCACTACCACCCTACCACTACCACCCTACCACTACCACCCTACCACTACCACCCTACCACTATCACCCTACCCACTACCACCCTACCACTACTCACCCTACCACTACTCACCCTACCACTACTCACCCTACCCACTACTCACCCTACCCACTACTCACCCTACCCACTACTCACCCTACCCACTACTCACCCTACCCACTACTCACCCTACCCACTACTCACCCTACCCACTACTCCCCTACCCACTACTCACCCTACCCACTACTCACCCTACCCACTACTCACCCTACCCACTACTCACCCTACCCACTACTCACCCTACCCACTACTCACCCGAGCGAGTGAGTGCGAGTGAGTGAGTGTGCGGGGTGACATCATGGCCTTACACACAACGGGACATTTAGCAAACTTTTCACGACCACAACACCACGACCACCACGACCACCACTACTACCACCACCACGACCAACATCACTACCACCACCACCACTAACACCACCACGACCACCACCACCACCACTACCACCACCACCCCACGACCACCACGACCACTACCACCACCGTTACTACCACGACCACCACGACCACAACCACCACCACCACCACCACGACCACAACCACCACCACTACCACCACCACCACCACGACCACCACGACCACCANCACGACCACCACCACGACCACCACCACCACCACCACGACCACCACCACCACCACCACGACCACCACCACTACCACGACCACCACCACCACCACGACCACCACGACCACCACCACCACCACCACTACTACCACTACCACCACCACCACCACGACCACCACCACGACCACCACCACCACTACCACCACCGTTACTACCACGACCACCACTACTACCACCACCACCACCACTACTACCACTACCACTACCACCACCACCACTACCACCACCGCTACTACCACGACCACCACTACTACCACCACTAACACCACCACGACCACTTTCTCTCAATGACGATCATTTCACTCCGCTAAACCACCCCGCGCCCCTTCTGCCCCGGTAAATATCATCATCACAACAACATCATCAACAACATCTCAACAACATCATCAACATAATCACAACACTCATCATATCACTTCATCTCATTTTTCGTTTTNGCCTTTTCCTTTAACCGGCCAACTCGTCAAACCCCGCGGCGGCGATGTCACTTCCTCTCAACGGGCGATGTCACTCCTGTCTGTGCGACGATGTCACTTCCTGTCCGTGCGGTGACATCACTTCCTCTCAACAGGCGATGTCACTTCCTGTCCGTGCGGTGACATCACTTCCTGTCCCCACAGGCGATGTCACTTCCTGTCCGTGCGGTGACTTCACTTCCTGTCCCCAACGGCGATGTCACTTCCTGTCCGTGCAGTGACATCACTTCCTCTCAACAGGCGATGTCACTTCCTCTCAACAGGCGATGTCACTTCCTGTCCGTGCGGTGACATCACTTCCTCTCAACGCNCGATGTCACTTCCTGTCCCCGTGGCGATGTCACTTCCTGTACCCTCACAGGCGATGAAACCTTCGCCCCACCCACTCCCCCCCCACCAACTCAAATCGTCGTCGTCGTCAAATAAAACAATTTTTTTTTGCCATTTTTTTTATAATTTCTTCTTTAAAAACAACAAAAATTGCGCCAAACGTAACGGTGCCGAGCTAAGTGGAAAGGGGGGGGGAGGGGGAGAGAAAAACCACGAAAAGAAATAAAATAACCCCCCCTCCTCTCACCCCCTCAGCACCGCAAATCGCAAATCGGGAAGGCGGGTAAGGCCCAATAAAAACTAAAATTTGTAAAACGAAATTGGTAAAAAGTTTTAAGAAACACTTCTTGATCACCCCACCCACCCACACCGCCAGGAAGTGATGTCACTTCCTCTCAGCGGCCGTGATGTCACTTCCTCTCAGGGCCGTGATGTCACTTCCTCTCAGCGGGTGATGTCACTTCTTCTCAGCGCTGTGATGTCACTTCCTCTCAGCGGGTGATGTCACTTCCTCTCAGCGCCGTGATGTCACTTCCTCTCAGCGGGTGATGTCACTTCCTCTCAGGGCTGTGATGTCACTTCCTCTCAGCGGGTGATGTCACTTCCTCTCAGCGGGTGATGTCACTTCCTCTACGGCCGTGATGTCACTTCCTCTCAGCGCGTGATGTCACTTCCTCTCAGCGGCGATGTCACTTCCTCTCAGCGGCTGTGATGTCACTTCCTCTCAGCGGCCGTGACGTCACTTCCTCTCAGCGGTTGTGATGTCACTTCCTCTCAGCGGCTGTGATGTCACTTCCTCTCAGCGGCTGTGATGTCACTTCCTCTCAGCGGCTGTGATGTCACTTCCTCTCAGCGGCTGTGATGTCACTTCCTCTCAGCGGCCGTGATGTCACNTCCTTTCAGCGCCGTGATGTCACTTCCTTTCAGCGGGTGATGTCACTTCCTCTCAGCGGCTGTGATGTCACTTCCTCTCAGCGGCTTGATGTCACTTCCTCTCAGCGGCTGTGATGTCACTTCCTCTCAGCGGCTGTGATGTCACTTCCTCTCAGCGGCTGTGATGTCACTTCCTCTCAGCGGCTGTGATGTCACTTCCTCTCAGCGGCTGTGATGTCACTTCCTCTCAGCGGCTGTGATGTCACTTCCTCTCAGCGGCTGCGATGTCACTTCCTCTCAGCGGCTGTGATGTCACTTCCTCTCAGCGGCCGTGATGTCACTTCCTCTCAGCGGCCGTGACGTCACTTCCTCTCAGCGGCTGTGATGTCACTTCTCTCAGCGGCCGTGATGTCACTTCCTCTCAGCGGCTGTGATGTCACTTCCTCTCAGCGGCTGTGATGTCACTTCCTCTCAGCGGCTGTGATGTCACTTCCTCTCAGCGGCCGTGATGTCACTTCCTCTCAGCGGCTGTGATGTCACTTCCTCTCAGCGGCCGTGATGTCACTTCCTCTCAGCGGCTGTGATGTCACTTCCTCTCAGCGGCTGCGATGTCACTTCCTCTCAGCGGCTGCGATGTCACTTCCTCTCAGCGGCCGTGATGTCACTTCCTCTCAGCGGCCGTGATGTCACTTCCTCTCAGCGGCCGTGATGTCACTTCCTCTCAGCGGCCGTGATGTCACTTCCTCTCAGCGGCTGTGATGTCACTTCCTCTCAGCGGCCGTGATGTCACTTCCTCTCAGCGGCCGTGATGTCACTTCCTCTCAGCGGCTGTGATGTCACTTCCTCTCAGCGCTGTGATTCACTTCCTCTCAGCGGCTGTGATGTCACTTCCTCTCAGCAGCTGTGATGTCACTTCCTCTCAGCGTTGTGATGTCACTTCCTCTCAGCGGCTACCCAATCCCATCCATTCCCCCCATCTCCAATCTCCAATCGTGTCACTTTCTGTCGCCCTTCCCCAATAGTCCCCTCTGTTCGCTCCACCGCTCGCCCACAAAATACTGGGTCACCCAGCAACGG
Source organism: Lethenteron camtschaticum (assembly GCA_018977245.1). Lineage (NCBI taxonomy): Eukaryota > Metazoa > Chordata > Hyperoartia > Petromyzontiformes > Petromyzontidae > Lethenteron > Lethenteron camtschaticum. The sequence continues at coordinate 64,272 of WFAB01001937.1, forward strand.
ACTATGCTGCTGCTGCTGCTGATGCTGCTGCTGCTGCTGCTGATGTTGCTGCTGCTGCGGATGCTGCTGCTGATGCTGCTGCTGCTGCTGCTGCTGATGCTGCTGCTGCTGTTGCTGATGCTGCTGCTGATGCTGATATGGCCCAGAGACCCCAGCAAGGCTTTCAAAGCCCTCCCTTCCTCCGCAAACTGTGGGGAGGACTGCGATTGTGACGACGCTGTAACGGCCGTGCCTCCGGAGATGGGCGAGCGGCCAGGGCGAGCTCGCGACGGAGGAGGGTGGACGCCGCGAGGGGCGACGGGTGGTGGAGCAGCCCAGCCGCCCTGGGGGACGGGTGACTCGTGCGTCCACCGCCCCGGGAGACGACGATCTCACCAACACCACGTGCACCCGTGCGGACGCTGCTGCTGCTGCTGCTGATGCTGCTGCTGATGATGCTGATGATGCTGCTGCTGCTGATGCTGCTGATGATGCTGCTGTTGGTGGTGGGTCAGGTGACCGGCTGATTGGAGGAGTGGTCGATGGGGCTGGACAGAGGAGGAGTGTCCGGGGGAAAACCAGAGTGGTGGTGTTGTTGTTGTTGTTGGCTGGGCTGTCCGAGCTGGTGATTCGGCGTGGGTTGGCCACCACCACCGCCGATACCACCACCACCACACCGCCACCACGATGATGCCTCCACTGCCAACACCTCCAACACGATACCACCACCACCACCCCACCACGATACAACACCACCACCACCACCGNCACCAACACCACCACCACCACGATGCCCAGGAGGCAGCTGTCCGCCCCGGTGGTTGTGAGTCAGCTGCCCGCACCGCCACACCACTGCCACCACCACCACCACCACCACCAACGCCACCACCAGCGGCGACGACGCCGACACCACCACGGCCAAGTGCCGCCGTGGAAAAATTGTCCAGAAGGAGGCCACCACTTTGATGCTGTTGCTGATGATGTTGTTGTTGTTGTTGTTGATGTTGGTGATGCTGTTGATGTTGTTGATGTTGATGCTGCTGCTGTTGATGCTGCTGCTGGTGACTCAGCAACAGCGACGGTTGTTGTTGTTGTTGTTGTGGTTGTTGTTGTTGTGTTTGCCCAGCCACCTTGTTGCCTTGCGGCCCCAACTGCGCTGAACGGGGAGTTGTTGTTGTTGTTGTACAAGCTGAGCCCTCGGAGACTCAGCGACGACGCGAACGATGTGGACTTTGTAGACTTTGTAGATGCCATGGATTGTGTAGATGCTGGGGACTGTGTAGATGCTGGGGACTGTGTAGATGCCATGGACTGTGTAGATGCAGATAACTTTGTAGATGCCATGGACTTTGTAGATGCTGATGACTGTGTAGATGTCATGGACTTTGTAGAATCCGTGGACTTTGTAGATGCCATGGACTGTGTAGATGCAGATGACTGTGTAGAAGCAAATAACTTTGTAGATGCCATGGACTGTGTAGATGCTGGGACTTTGTAGAAGCAGATAACTGTGTAGATGTCATGGACTTTGTGGAATCCGTGGACTTTGTAGATGCCAACGACTGTGTAGAAAGCGTGGCCTTGGAGAAAGAAGGAACAGAGTTCNGGGCATTGGTACAGACGATAATGCGGGAAGAGAACTGATGCTGCTGATGCTGTTGCTGCTGATTCTTCTGCTGAATCTGCTGCTGATTCTGTTGAATCTGCTGCTGCTGCTGCTGATTCTTCTGCTGCTGATTCGTCTGCTGATTCTGCTGCTGCTGATTCTGTTGAATCTGCTGCTGCTGCTGATTCTTCTGCTGCTGCTGATTATGTTGAATCTGCTGCTGCTGATGCTGATTCTTCTGCTGCTGCTGATGCTGTTGCTGCTGATTCTGCTGCTGCTGCTGCTGNTGAATCTGCTGCTGCTGATTCTTCTGCTGCTGCTGATGCTGATTCTGCTGCTGCTGCTGCTGATGCTGATTCTGCTGCTGCTGCTGCTGCAGTTGTTGTTGCAAACTGGTGGACGTGACGGCGTTTTTCTGGCCGGTCCGCCCATCGTTCTGGAGGTCGCACAAAGACAAAGATACCCCGTGTAGCCTTCGAACAGACCGTCACGAGGTGGTGAACATCTACCACGACCTCCTGTGGACCAGGCGAGGTGGTCAACGTCTACACGACCTCCTGTAGACCAGGCGAGGTGGTCAACATCTACCACGACCTCCTGTAGACCAGGCGAGGTGGTCAACTCTACCACGACCTCCGTAGACCAGGCGAGGTGGTCAACATCTACCACGACCTCCTGTAGACCAGGCGAGGTGGTCAACATCTACCACGACCTCCTGTAGACCAGGCGAGGTGGTCAACATCTACCACGACCTCCTGTAGACCAGGCGAGGTGGTCAACATCTACACGACCTCCTGTAGACCAGGCGAGGTGGTCAACATCTACCACGACCTCCTGTAGACCAGGCGAGGTGGTCAACATCTACCACGACCTCCTGTAGACAGGCGAGTGGTCACCACCACGACCTCCTGGCAGGCGGGTGGTCAACATCTACCACGACCTCCTGTAGACCAGGCGAGGTGGTCAACATCTACCACGACCTCCTGTAGACCAGGCGAGGTGGTCAACGTCTACCACGACCTCCTGTAGACCAGGCGAGGTGGTCAACATCTACCACGACCTCCTGTAGACCAGGCGAGGTGGTCAACATCTACCACGACCTCCTGTAGACCAGGCGAGGTGGTCAACATCTACCACGACCTCCTGTAGACCAGGCGAGGTGGTCAACATCTACCACGACCTCCTGTAGACCAGGCGAGGTGGTCAACATCTACCACGACCTGTAGACCAGGCGAGGTGGTCAACATCTCCTGTAGACCAGGCGAGGTGGTCAACATCTACCACGACCTCCTGTAGACCAGGCGAGGTGGTCAACATCTACCACGACCTCCTGTAGACCAGGCGAGGTGGTCAACATCTACCACGACCTCCTGTAGACCAGGCGAGGTGGTCAACATCTACCACGACCTCCTGTAGACCAGGCGAGGTGGTCAACATCTACCACGACCTCCTGTAGACCAGGCGAGGTGGTCAACATCTACCACGACCTCCTGTAGACCAGGCGAGGTGGTCAACATCTACCACGACCTCCTGTAGACCAGGCGAGGTGGTCAACATCTACCACGACCTCCTGTAGACCAGGCGAGGTGGTCAACATCTACCACGACCTCCTGTAGACCAGGCGAGGTGGTCAACATCTACCACGACCTCCTGTAGACCAGGCGAGGTGGTCAACATCTACCACGACCTCCTGTAGACCAGGCGAGGTGGTCAACATCTACCACGACCTCCTGTAGACCAGGCGAGGTGGTCAACATCTACCACGACCTCCTGTAGACCAGGCGAGGTGGTCAACATCTACCACGACCTCCTGTAGACCAGGCGAGGTGGTCAACATCTACCACGACCTCCTGTAGACCAGGCGAGGTGGTCAACATCTACCACGACCTCCTGTAGACCAGGCGAGGTGGTCAACATCTACCACGACCTCCTGTAGACCAGGCGAGGTGGTCAACATCTACCACGACCTCCTGTAGACCAGGCGAGGTGGTCAACATCTACCACGACCTCCTGTAGACCAGGCGAGGTGGTCAACATCTACCACGACCTCCTGTAGACCAGGCGAGGTGGTCAACATCTACCACGACCTCCTGTAGACCAGGCGAGGTGGTCAACATCTACCACGACCTCCTGTAGACCAGGCGAGGTGGTCAACATCTACCACGACCTCCTGTAGACCAGGCGAGGTGGTCAACATCTACCACGACCTCCTGTAGACCAGGCGAGGTGGTCAACATCTACCACGACCTCCTGTAGACCAGGCGAGGTGGTCAACATCTACCACGACCTCCTGTAGACCAGGCGAGGTGGTCAACATCTACCACGACCTCCTGTAGACCAGGCGAGGTGGTCAACATCTACCACGACTCCTGTAGACCAGGCGAGGTGGTCAACGTCTACCACGACCTCCGAGGTGGTCAACATCTACCACGACCTCCTGTAGACCAGGCGAGGTGGTCAACATCTACCACGACCTCCTGTAGACCAGGCGAGGTGGTCAACATCTACCACGACCTCCTGTAGACCAGGCGAGGTGGTCAACATCTACCACGACCTCCTGTAGACCAGGCGAGGTGGTCAACATCTACCACGACCTCCTGTAGACCAGGCGAGGTGGTCAACATCTACCACGACCTCCTGTAGACCAGGCGAGGTGGTCAACATCTACCACGACCTCCTGTAGACCAGGCGAGGTGGTCAACATCTACCACGACCTCCTGTAGACCAGGCGAGGTGGTCAACATCTACCACGACCTCCTGTAGACCAGGCGAGGTGGTCAACATCTACCACGACCTCCTGTAGACCAGGCGAGGTGGTCAACATCTACCACGACCTCCTGTAGACCAGGCGAGGTGGTCAACATCTACCACGACCTCCTGTAGACCAGGCGAGGTGGTCAACATCTACCACGACCTCCTGTAGACCAGGCGAGGTGGTCAACATCTACCACGACCTCCTGTAGACCAGGCGAGGTGGTCAACATCTACCACGACCTCCTGTAGACCAGGCGAGGTGGTCAACATCTACCACGACCTCCTGTAGACCAGGCGAGGTGGTCAACATCTACCACGACCTCCTGTAGACCAGGCGAGGTGGTCAACATCTACCACGACCTCCTGTAGACCAGGCGAGGTGGTCAACATCTACCACGACCTCCTGTAGACCAGGCGAGGTGGTCAACATCTACCACGACCTCCTGTAGACCAGGCGAGGTGGTCAACATCTACCACGACCTCCTGTAGACCAGGCGAGGTGGTCAACATCTACCACGACCTCCTGTAGACCAGGCGAGGTGGTCAACATCTACCACGACCTCCTGTAGACCAGGCGAGGTGGTCAACATCTACCACGACCTCCTGTAGACCCCCACCCCGCCTCCTGACCAGGCGAGGTGGTCAACATCTACCACGACCTCCTGTAGACCAGGCGAGGTGGTCAACATCTACCACGACCTCCTGTAGACCAGGCGAGGTGGTCAACATCTACCACGACCTCCTGTAGACCAGGCGAGGTGGTCAACATCTACCACGACCTCCTGTAGACCAGGCGAGGTGGTCAACATCTACCACGACCTCCTGTAGACCAGGCGAGGTGGTCAACATCTACCACGACCTCCTGTAGACAGGCGAGGTGGTCACATCCACGACCTCCTGTAGACCAGGCGAGGTGGTCAACATCTACCACGACCTCCTGTAGACCAGGCGAGGTGGTCAACATCTACCACGACCTCCTGTAGACCAGGCGAGGTGGTCAACATCTACCACGACCTCCTGTAGACCAGGCGAGGTGGTCAACATCTACCACGACCTCCTGTAGACCAGGCGAGGTGGTCAACATCTACCACGACCTCCTGTAGACCAGGCGAGGTGGTCAACATCTACCACGACCTCCTGTAGACCAGGCGAGGTGGTCAACATCTACCACGACCTCCTGTAGACCAGGCGAGGTGGTCAACATCTACCACGACCTCCTGTAGACCAGGCGAGGTGGTCAACATCTACCACGACCTCCTGTAGACCAGGCGAGGTGGTCAACATCTACCACGACCTCCTGTAGACCAGGCGAGGTGGTCAACATCTACCACGACCTCCTGTAGACCAGGCGAGTGGTCAACATCTACCACGACCTCCTGTAGACCAGGCGAGGTGGTCAACATCTACCACGACCTCCTGTAGACCAGGCGAGGTGGTCAACATCTACCACGACCTCCTGTAGACCAGGCGAGGTGGTCAACATCTACCACGACCTCCTGTAGACCAGGCGAGGTGGTCAACATCTACCACGACCTCCTGTAGACCAGGCGAGGTGGTCAACATCTACCACGACCTCCTGTAGACCAGGCGAGGTGGTCAACATCTACCACGACCTCCTGTAGACCAGGCGAGGTGGTCAACATCTACCACGACCTCCTGTAGACCAGGCGAGGTGGTCAACATCTACCACGACCTCCTGTAGACCAGGCGAGGTGGTCAACATCTACCACGACCTCCTGTAGACCAGGCGAGGCGGTCAACATCTACCACGACCTCCTGTGACCAGGCGAGTGGTCAACATCTACCACGACCTCCTGTAGACCAGCGAGGTGGTCACATCTACCACGACCTCCTGTAGACCAGGCGAGGTGTCAACATCTACCACGACCT
>WFAB01001938.1:0-70474 GCA_018977245.1 Lethenteron camtschaticum
CTAGCAGAGTGTATAGTGAGAGGCTAGCAGTAGAAGCTAGCAGAGTGTATAGTGAGAGGCTAGCAGTAGAGAAGCTAGCAGAGTGTATAGTGAGAGGCTAGCAGTAGAGAAGCCAGAACCACGAAACTGGTATAAATCCCCTGGCTCACTGTTCTGGTGAATAATTCGCCACCAAATATCCAAAGAAATATCAAAATGACAATGCAGTTTAGACGTTTCTTGCTAATGTGGATATCAACTTAATAAGTGGAAGAAGAAAAATAAGGCCATGGTGCGTTTGCTATCATGCAACCCAAAATATGGACCAAATATACAACCACTACATTCTGCAGTCTTTCAGTGGAAGAAAAACAAAACTACTGCAATTCTCTCTTGAAGCGCTATCATGGCTAATTGATCTCGATATTGCCATTCATCTCATTAATATTTAGCCACTCAACAATAGAAAAGCTTCATTCATAATTTACAAAATAACATTCAATATAGTGTTACGTTGTTATAACGAAAAGAACCGATTAAATTACAGAAAGCACACAGATAACTTTAACTCCATCTTGTTTCTCATCAGGGAGAAACAACCTGCTTATTTGCAGTAACGAGGCCACACATGGTAAAGCTTGCTTGATGTACCAAATATTTGTGTTCTTGCTTGTCGAAGCAAACGGGAGAAATTAGGCATCATATTTTACTATTTGTATTTTTGAGAGTCATACTTGCATATAAGAGTTCATATTCTTAGGTTTTTTCGGTAAAGTCACGTAGGTAAAACATCAAAATTAATAAAAAAATAAAATAAAATAAAAATCACGACGTTTCGGAGGCAACACAAGTCTCCGTCATCAGGTGGGACCGTCACAGCCAGATTAGCTGCATCAAGTGAGGCAATGATTCAAGATGTAATCCCTTAAAAGCAAGTTGAGGGAGGAGGAGAGAGGGGGGGAGCTCATCAGAATGTGGTAGCCAATGAATGGAACGTATCGGGAGGGAGGGGGGCGGGGCTCAAAGACGGCACGGAGTGCCACGTACAACGCATCGGGAGGGGGAGGGGGCGGGGCCAAAAGAATGGACGACGGCGTGGACGCGGTTGCTGCTGCACACGCCAACGCATTGGACAGAGAGGGGGAGGGAGGCCTGATACACATGATAGAAAAGAACGAAAATGCCCATGTTTATACCAATGCTGGCTGAACAATGAAGAGAGTACTGTTAAACACTGGGGATGTTAACACTCGGTAAAGTAAAGTAAAAAAAACCTAAGAATATGAATCCTTGCAGTCACGAAAGCTTCAAATCTAGAACATATAAGAGTTGGTAATTAACTGTCTGTATCATATGTTTATTGAATGTGTTCACCAGTTTCTTGTGAGCAGGGATTGTAATGTATTCGTCTCTTCCTGTATTAAACACAAACACACATTCAGTGATTGATAAAAGCAAAGCAACATTAATTATCTCCTGAATCCATTTTGTATATAGCAGACCGCAACATATACATTTAGTTCCTGAACATATTGTAGCATGCTACAATACCATAGCATGCTTCTGTTGTGAGTATATTTCGTGTGCCAATATCTTATGTCTGCTAGTCTTTTTCACGTCCAAATCTCACAAGCATACAAAGCTATACTGAACATGCATCTTTTTAAGATGTTACATTTGTTTTTTTAGTTGATTTGCTTGCTTTTCCAGCGTTAATTGAATCCTTCCATAAACTTTTTTTGCGTTTATGATCCTCGTTTCTTACGTCTCTCGTGCAATATTTTTCCTTGCCAGTAGACTTTACAAATATACAAATTCCTTTACGTTCACAAACTTGCTGCTTTCTATTGTCACTGCTTTCTCAATATCCTCCCTTCTGACACCATCCGTTTCGTTTTTCCATGTTAATCCTCAATCCTGCATCCTTCCTCAGTTATGCTGCTTATAAACACTTCCCTGCAGTACTAACAGCATTCTTCCTCAGATCTATGTCGTCCATGAATCTCAGGTTGTGTATTCTTTCCCCTTGCACAGATATTATTGTTCCTTTGTCCTTAACGGCATCCATCACTCTTTCTAAGCGTAGGGACATGGAATGGGTCACTGGCGCATACTGTAGCTCTGGTTTGCTGGCACAGAAGGGGATTGGAGGCGTGGTAGCCCTGTCTGCCAGCAGGATGTGATGAGCCAGAGAGAGGGACGTGAGGCAATGGGGACAGAGGGGGTACGTGTGGTAAAGCCCGGGAACCTTGTGGTGGGTTCCAGAAGGGGGGCATGGCTGAGGGCGGAGCAAGGCCACGCTGGGTGTATATGAAGGAAGGACCCGAGCGAGGGTTCTAAACTGTTGCTGGAGTACAACCGTCATGCTGCTAGAGTCCTCTTCACCCCTTCGTTGGCGTTGATGGGCAGGCAGCCTGTTTGCTGTCCTGACCCTAATATAGTTACCTCCCGTACCTGTGAAGACTTTAATAAATACGTGCTTCCTACTGCAGTGTCTCCAAGTATGTGACGAAGTTGTTCGGTGATAGTAGATCTCCCTGTCTCATACCTATTGTTGTTGGGAACCATTCTCTTATTTCCTGTCCAAACTTTTTTGCTGACTTTGATCGGTCAACTATATCCTGCAGAATCTGTATCAAACTTTCCTTATTCCATACCATCTTAATTCTCCCTACGTCATACATTGCTTTGCTGTGTCGAATGCTTTCTGGAAATCTATGAAACAGTTGTAAACCAGTCTAGTCTTCCTCTTTGTTTTCTCTGCTATGAGCCTTGACCTCAAGATTTGCTGTACTATGTTACTATCTTTCCTAAACTCTGCCTGTTTATCTGCCAAATAATCCATAGTCTGCGCCTTGAATCAATGTAATGGTGCTATGATATTATCTTCCAAATGTGGCTGATTAGTGCAATATTTTTTTCTTTTTTTATTGGTGAGATCTCCTTTCTTGGGTATCATCACAAGTATGGAGTTTAAAACTTCACTTGCATTTTTCCTTTTCTCCATACATGCTTGAATAGCTCGTGAATTTTCTTTTATACGTTTCTTACCTCCAGATTTTATCATTTCTCCACTTATGCCATCCACTCCATGCTTTGGTTTTTTTTAGATATTATATTTACTTTTCTACTTATTCTAATATTCATCATCCCTCGGTGGTGGGGATATCTTTTTCTAATTCATCCAGCAACTCTTTATATTTTGAATCCGTATCCCTCTACAAATCGCTGCAATACTCAGTCCATATTTTTATCTTTTCTTTGTCCATCAACATCTTATCATCCTCGCTTTTCTTCAGTTTTTCTTGGTTACCACTTCCTTTTTGTGTTGTTGACAATATTTTACAACTCCCTTGTCTTGTATTCTCTGGCATAGTATTTAATGTTGCTAGATTGATGTTCCAGCCATTCCTGCTTATCCTTTTCTAGCCGATTTCCTTACCTCATTGCTTAGTAGCCATCTCATCTGATTTCGTCATCTTTAGCCTTATTTTCTATTGTCCTATGCTATTTCTAAGGTTTTCTCAGTTATCTATGTTCTTTTTTGTTACTTTTTACTGAGGTTATTGTTACATCTACTGCTTCCTCCACTTTCCACTTTAGTTGTAATGGTTTGCTGTCTTTGCAATTGTGTTCTGGTTTTGCCCCCAGATTCTACTCGACATTTCCTCTTCATATTTCCTCCCTGTTTCTTCGTTCTCGTTGCGTTCTAGATATGTTTTAGTTTCAGTCGTAGATTACAATGTATCAAGCTCTGGTCCGATGACTCATCAGCATCTTGTAATGTTTTGCATAGTCGAATTTATGTATTCCAGCCTCTGCTGACCATTACCAGATCTATAATATTCGTATGTTTTCTATACATTGCCGTCCATGCCCATTTTTTTGCAGTCTTTTTGTGCGAACGTAGAAATATATATGAGCATGGCTTTAGGGCTTAACAAGAAGCCTACTCTTCTGGTGTGCAATTCATCTTCCCATCACAAGATCACATCACCCCCATTTATCTCCCCGTTCCTGTTCACCTCATTTTTGCCAGTCCTAGGAAGTCAAACCTGCATCTTTCCAGTTCCTTTCTTAGCAGCTTTAATTGTCATGATACCCATAGTATTCTCACATTCCATGTCCGTATTGTAAGCAACTCATTCACTATTCTCAGCCATTTCGTTGTTTCTGATTTGGCTGATTTTTTCTCGATGGTATTGCAGCTGCTGCTGACACTTTTCGATAGCCAATGTTTCTACCTAAGCCCAGTTACACGATTGGGGATGAGGACCTTGAACACCTGGGTGACGACTGAGCCAGTATCCTTCTTCTTTGGTCGCCATGTGCATTATAATACTTTTGCCATTTTTTTTCACGGACGAAGTATCAGCTCCCTTTCACACGGCCCTCCTCCTTTGTATTCACGCTTGGGACATTTTTCAGATATCCACTCGATTGTGGAACTATATTTGTGATATTATATGGTTCTTTCGGTAATGTCAAGTATATAGAAAAATATAATAACAATAAATAATAAAATGCAAATTAAGTGAATAAAAATAATATATCACGACGTTTCGATCACAACACAAGCAATCATCATCCTTTTTTCCTGATGACGATTGTTTGTGTTGCCATCAAAACGTCGTGATATTTTTATTATTTTATTGTTATTATTTTTTCTATCTATGTCACTTTACCGAAAGAACCATATAATATGAATTGATGCAGTCATGAAAGTTTTAAGTCAAAATATATTTGTCATATATTTATGTGGTCTTCATTCAATAGCACCAGCTATAGTGCTAATTTACCTTTGATTTTGAATGAAGGCCATAGAAACATAGTTGGTACAAAGGAATCTCAAGACCTAAATGTGCCTTCCATGCCAGAAACTTAAATGCAAATTACGTTGCCGTTGTCCACCTTGAGTAGATGCGTGTTGAGAAGAGGACACCGATGGCAAATTGCAGAATAAATGTTGTGACCAGCCACCCTCAACATAGGCTCGCCATCTTCATAACAGAATAAATGGATATATCCTTGTTGCTGTGACCTGCCACCCTCAACATAGGCAATGTCTAAATGACAACACTTTAAGTCCACGATCATAAGCAAATAAGGAATGGCCATTACCACGTCTGCCAGTCACTTATTCAACTAAATATGTGAGTGACTTTAATAGCCACTACACACAAAAACGACTACTCCAAACAATGACGAGGCCACTCGGAGACAGTTTGAGGGAAAACAATCATTGCGTAGGTCCTTAAACAGCCAGACACCATGAACTCAGCCGAATAGAAAAAGGTACGATAACCCAGACGTCTTTTTCATATCTTGAACCAGTTCATCAGAACTGCTCTTCAAGATGAGGACAACGGGCAACTGGTATCCAAACACGTTGAAACGATGTGACTGCAGATTTGGACATTACTCACTCTAGCCAAAAATCCTAGCAACTCATCTGGAACCTGTGCTTTATATCAACAGAGCACATACCATCAAATACTACAGCGAATTTTGTGGCTTCCCATACTAATGGATTGAATATAGTTGTATTTTCACGTGGAGATAAAAAGTGAAGAAAGGAGGCATCGGGTATTAATATTTGCATATGTCATAGAATACTTGTGTAGAGGAGAACTGTGATAGCCAATGAGGGATGAGCATAGGAGGGACGAGAGGCCATAGATTATGTAACGCCATGGGTTACGGAGAGGGGCTTCGGGTAGCACCTTCGAGAAGGTGGGCATGGCTGAGCTAAAGGGAGAAGCCACAGCAAGGGTACTCAGGTTGGACCACGTGAGGGATACGTGGTCGTCGTGCGAAGCCAGGGTAAGGAGTGGCTGGAGGAAGGTCTCGCGGGACGGTGTTGGCTGATCCCCCGTCCCGCGACGGGGAGCGGAAGAGCCTGGGGTCAGCAAAGTAGTCCGGACCAATATAGTTATCCCGGAGCCCAAGAGAGGCGTGATTCCAGGCCCAAGTGAAGGACAGATGATAGGGGCACCTGCACTTGAGTGAGTGTACATTACAGTGTGGAAATACGTGTTAATAGACGGTGACAACCCCTTATTGTGTTCCTCACCTCTGCGTGGTTGGACAGCACTACGCTAACATATAAAACTAACCATAACAGCATTCCAATTCCTACACACGCTTGTTTGTGAGTGACCTTTTGGTTTCACCTGATTATTGAATGTGCTCACCTCTAAAGTCTCGAGCTTGGAGTTTAAGTTTATATTCTCATCCTGTATTAAAACAAGCACATGCAGTGATTAGGGATAGCAAAGGTCTAGCAGATATTGACATTCACATTTAGCTACTGAACATATTATAACAGGCGAAAAAATAATAGTTTAGGTTACCATTTTTCAATAATGTTAAATCTATTGTTACGTTTTTTTAAGAAGGAAATACATGAATCACAAACAACTTCAACTTCATTTTCAAATTCATCGTCTTTGTCAGCCGGAGGAAAACTCCTGGATTTTAGTAAAGTGGACAAGCATTGTAAATTTCTGCTTGATTTTACAAATTAGTACTTTTTGCTTTTACGTGGAAAGCCAAAGAAGGAAAGGAAGACGAAATCATATCAGTGTATTTGCATAGTGTTTGTAGTGAATTGTATAAGTGTTGGTAGTGAATTGTGTGTTTCACCTGAATATTTAAAGTACTCACATTTTTCTCCGTCACCGTGGCTTCTAAATTTCTATTTTTTCTGTGTTCAAAAATACACAAATTCAGAGATTAATCCCATCATGTCCGCTGTAGAGCATTTTATACATATTGAGGTACGGGCATATGCAGGTCGAACTTATTTCATACCGTACTTATCCAACTGTGCTAATTAATCAGGGCCACCTGGGGTCTCTTCATCTGGCAAGGGGTTATAAGGCGATGCGCGAAGACACGCAGGGGAGTTTTGAGTTGAGTTGGTTGGTGTGAAGAGAAGAGTGAACACAATATATTCTGGCAGAGTATATAGCGAGAGGCTAGCAGTAGAGAAGCTATCAGAGTGTATAGTGAGAGACTAGCAGTAGAGAAGCTAGCAGAGTGTATAGTGAGAGGCAGTAGAGAAGCTAGCAGAGTGTATAGTGAGAGGCTAGCAGTAGAGAAGCTAGCAGAGTATAGCAGAGGCTAGCAGTAGAGAAGCTAGCAGAGTGTATAGTGAGAGGCAGTAGAGAAGCTATCAGTGTATAGTGAGAGACTAGCAGTAGAGAAGCTAGCAGAGTGTATAGTGAGAGGCTAGCAGTAGAGAAGCTAGCAGGGTGTATAGTGAGAGGCTAGTAGTAGAGAAGCTAGCAGAGTGTATAGTGAGAGTCTAGCAGTGGAGAAGCGAGCAGAGTGTATAGCGAGAGGCTAGCAGTNGAGAAGCGAGCAGAGTGTATAGTGAGAGACTAGCAGTAGAGAAGCTAGCAGAGTATATAGTGAGAGGCTAGCAGTGGAGAAGCGAGCAGAGTGTGTAGTGAGAGACTAGCAGTAGAGAAGCTATCAGAGTGTATAGTGAGAGCTAGCAGTAGAGAAGCTAGCAGAGTGTATAGTGAGAGGCTAGCAGTAGAGAAGCTAGCAGAGTGTATAGCGAGAGGCTAGTAGTAGAGAAGCTAGCAGAGTGTATAGTGAGAGGCTAGCATAGAGAAGCTAGCAGAGTGTATAGTGAGAGGCTAGCAGTAGAGAAGCTAGCAGAGTGTATAGTGAGAGGCTAGCAGTGGAGAAGCTAGCAGAGTGTGTAGTGAGAGACTAGCGGTAGAGAAGCTAGCAGAGTGTATAGTGAGAGACTAGCAGTAGAGAAGCTACAGAAGCTAGCGAGAGAGTGTATAGTGAGAGGCTAGCAGTAGAGAAGCGAGCAGAGTGTATAGTGAGAGGCTAGCAGTAGAGAAGCGAGCAGAGTGTATAGTGAGAGCTAGCAGTAGAGAAGCGAGCAGAGTGTATAGTGAGAGGCTAGCAGTAGAGAGCTAGCAGAGTGTATAGGAGAGACTATCAGTAGAGAAGCGAGCAGAGTGTATAGTGAGAGGCTAGCAGTAGAGAAGCGAGCAGAGTGTATAGTGAGAGGCTAGCAGTAGAGAAGCGAGCAGAGTTATAGTGAGAGGCTAGCAGTAGAGAAGCTAGCAGAGTGTATAGTGAGAGCTAGCAGTAGAGAAGCGAGCAGAGTGTATAGCGAGAGGCTAGCAGTAGAGAAGCTAGCAGAGTGTATAGCGAGAGCTAGCAGTAGAGAAGCTAGTAGAGTGTATAGTGAGAGGCTAGCAGTAGAGAAGCGAGCAGAGTGTATAGTGAGAGGCTAGCAGTATAGAAGCTAGCAGAGTGTATAGCGAGAGGCTAGCAGTATAGAAGCTAGCAGTGTATAGCGAGAGGCTAGCAGTATAGAAGCTAGCAGTGTATAGCGAGAGGCTAGCAGTAGAGAAGCGAGCAGAGTGTATAGTGAGAGGCTAGCAGTAGAGAAGCTAGCAGAGTGTATAGCGAGAGGCTAGCAGTATAGAAGCTAGCAGAGTGTATAGCGAGAGGCTAGCAGTAGAGAAGCTAGCAGAGTGTATAGTGAGAAGCTAGCAGAGTGTATAGTGAGAGACTAGCAGTAGAGAAGCTAGCAGAGTGTATAGTGAGAGGCTAGCAGTAGAGAAGCTAGCAGAGTGTATAGTGAGAGGCTAGCAGTAGAGAAGCTAGCAGAGTGTATAGTGAGAGGCTAGCAGTAGAGAAGCTAGCAGAGTGTATAGTGAGAGGCTAGCAGAAGAGAAGCTAGCAGAGTGTATAGCGAGAGACTAGCAGTAGAGAAGCTAGCAGAGTGTATAGTGAGAGACTAGCAGTAGAGAAGCTAGCAGTGTATAGCGAGAGACTAGCAGTAGAGAAGCTAGCAGTGTATAGTGAGAGGCTAGCATTAGAGAAGCTAGCAGAGTGTATAGTGAGAGGCTAGCAGTAGAGAAGCTAGCAGAGTGTATAGTGAGAGGCTAGCAGTAGAGAAGCTAGCAGAGTATATAGTGAGAGGGTAGCAGTAGAGAAGCTAGCAGAGTGTATAGTGAGAGACTAGCAGTAGAGAAGCTAGCAGAGTGTATAGTGAGAGGCTAGCAGTAGAGAAGCTAGCAGAGTGTATAGTGAGAGGCTAGCAGTAGAGAAGCTAGCAGAGTGTATAGTGAGAGGCTAGCAGTAGAGAAGCTAGCAGAGTGTATAGTGAGAGGCTAGCAGTAGAGAAGCTAGCAGAGTGTATAGTGAGAGGTAGCAGTAGAGAAGGTAGCAGAGTGTATAGTGAGAGGCTAGCAGTAGAGAAGCTAGCAGAGTGTATAGTGAGAGACTAGCAGCAGAGAAGGTAGCAGAGTGTATAGTGAGAGGCTAGCAGTAGAGAAGCTAGCAGAGTGTATAGTGAGAGGCTAGCAGTAGAGAAGCTAGCAGAGTGTATAGCGAGAGACTAGCAGTGAGAAGCTAGCAGAGTGTATAGTGAGAGGCTAGCAGTGAGAAGCTAGCAGAGTGTATAGTGAGAGGCTAGCATTAGAGAAGCTAGCAGTGTATAGTGAGAGGCTAGCAGTAGAGAAGCTAGCAGAGTGTATAGCGAGAGACTAGCAGTAGAGAAGCTAGCAGTGTATAGTGAGAGGCTAGCAGTAGAGAAGCTAGCAGAGTTATAGTGAGAGGCTAGCAGTAGAGAAGCTAGCAGAGTGTATAGTGAGAGGCTAGCAGTGGAGAAGCTAGCAGAGTGTGTAGTGAGAGACTAGCAGTAGAGAAGCTAGCAGAGTGTATAGTGAGAGACTAGCAGTAGAGAAGCTAGCAGAGTGTGTAGTGAGAGACTAGCAGTAGAGAAGCTAGCAGAGTGTATAGTGAGAGGCTAGCAGTAGATAAGCTAGCAGAGTGTATAGTGAGAGGCTAGCAGTAGAGAAGCTAGCAGAGTGTATAGCGAGAGGCTAGTAGTAGAGAAGCTAGCAGAGTGTATAGTGAGAGGCTAGCATAGAGAAGCTAGCAGAGTGTATAGTGAGAGGCTAGCAGTAGAGAAGCTAGCAGAGTGTATAGTGAGAGGCTAGCAGTGGAGAAGCGAGCAGAGTGTGTAGTGAGAGACTAGCAATAGAGAAGCTATCAGAGTGTATAGTGAGAGGCTAGCAGTAGAGAAGCTAGCAGAGTGTATAGCGAGAGGCTAGCAGTAGAGAAGCTAGCAGAGTGTATAGCGAGAGGCTAGCAGTAGAGAAGCTAGCAGAGTGTATAGCGAGAGGCTAGTAGTAGAGAAGCTAGCAGAGTGTATAGTGAGAGGCTAGCAGTAGAGAAGCTAGCAGAGTGTATAGCGAGAGGCTAGTAGTAGAGAAGCTAGCAGAGTGTATAGCGAGAGACTAGCAGTGAGAAGCTAGCAGAGTGTATAGTGAGAGGCTAGCAGTGGAGAAGCTAGCAGAGTGTATAGTGAGAGGCTAGCATTAGAGAAGCTAGCAGTGTATAGTGAGAGGCTAGCAGTAGAGAAGCTAGCAGAGTGTATAGCGAGAGCTAGCAGTAGAGAAGCTAGCAGTGTATAGTGAGAGGCTAGCAGTAGAGAAGCTAGCAGAGTTATAGTGAGAGGCTAGCAGTAGAGAAGCTAGCAGAGTGTATAGTGAGAGGCTAGCATTAGAGAAGCTAGCAGAGTGTATAGTGAGAGGCTAGCAGTAGAGAAGCTAGCAGAGTGTATAGTGAGAGGCTAGCAGTGGAGAAGCTAGCAGAGTGTGTAGTGAGAGACTAGCAGTAGAGAAGCTAGCAGAGTGTATAGTGAGAGACTAGCAGTAGAGAAGCTAGCAGAGTGTGTAGTGAGAGACTAGCAGTAGAGAAGCTAGCAGAGTGTATAGTGAGAGGCTAGCAGTAGATAAGCTAGCAGAGTGTATAGTGAGAGGCTAGCAGTAGAGAAGCTAGCAGAGTGTATAGCGAGAGGCTAGTAGTAGAGAAGCTAGCAGAGTGTATAGTGAGAGGCTAGCATTAGAGAAGCTAGCAGAGTGTATAGTGAGAGGCTAGCAGTAGAGAAGCTAGCAGAGTGTATAGTGAGAGGCTAGCAGTGGAGAAGCTAGCAGAGTGTGTAGTGAGAGACTAGCAGTAGAGAAGCTAGCAGAGTGTATAGTGAGAGACTAGCAGTAGAGAAGCTAGCATAGTGTATAGCGAGAGGCTAGCAGTAGAGAAGCTAGCAGAGTGTATAGTGAGAGACTAGCAGCAGATAAGCTAGCAGAGTGTATAGTGAGAGGCTAGCAGTAGAGAAGCTAGCAGAGTGTATAGCGAGAGGCTAGTAGTAGAGAAGCTAGCAGAGTGTATAGCGAGAGACTAGCAGTGGAGAAGCTAGCAGAGTGTATAGTGAGAGGCTAGCAGTGGAGAAGCTAGCAGAGTGTATAGTGAGAGGCTAGCATTAGAGAAGCTAGCAGTGTATAGTGAGAGGCTAGCAGTAGAGAAGCTAGCAGAGTGTATAGCGAGAGGCTAGCAGTAGAGAAGCTAGCAGAGTGTATAGTGAGAGGCTAGCAGTAGAGAAGCTAGCAGAGTGTATAGCGAGAGGCTAGTAGTAGAGAAGCTAGCAGAGTGTATAGTGAGAGGCTAGCATTAGAGAAGCTAGCAGAGTGTATAGTGAGAGGCTAGCAGTAGAGAAGCTAGCAGAGTGTATAGTGAGAGGCTAGCAGTGGAGAAGCTAGCAGAGTGTGTAGTGAGAGACTAGCAGTAGAGAAGCTAGCAGAGTGTATAGTGAGAGACTAGCAGTAGAGAAGCTAGCAGAGTGTGTAGTGAGAGACTAGCAGTAGAGAAGCTAGCAGAGTGTATAGTGAGAGGCTAGCAGTAGATAAGCTAGCAGAGTGTATAGTGAGAGGCTAGCAGTAGAGAAGCTAGCAGAGTGTATNGAGAGCAGTAGTAGAGTGAGAGGCTAGTAGTAGAGAAGCTAGCAGAGTGTATAGTGAGAGGCTAGCATTAGAGAAGCTAGCAGAGTGTATAGTGAGAGGCTAGCAGTAGAGAAGCTAGCAGAGTGTATAGTGAGAGGCTAGCAGTGGAGAAGCTAGCAGAGTGTGTAGTGAGAGACTAGCAGTAGAGAAGCTAGCAGTGTTATAGTGAGAGGCAGTAGAGAAGCTAGCAGAGTGTATAGCGAGAGGCTAGCAGTAGAGAAGCTAGCAGAGTGTATAGTGAGAGACTAGCAGCAGAGAAGCTAGCAGAGTGTATAGTGAGAGGCTAGCAGTAGAGAAGCTAGCAGAGTGTATAGTGAGAGGCTAGCATTAGAGAAGCTAGCAGAGTGTATAGTGAGAGGCTAGCAGTAGAGAAGCTAGCAGAGTATATAGTGAGAGGCTAGAAGTAGAGAAGCTAGCAGAGTGTATAGCGACAGGCTAGCAGTAGAGAAGCTAGCAGAGTGTATAGTGAGAGGCTAGCAGTAGAGAAGCTAGCAGAGTATATAGTGAGAGGCTAGCAGTAGAGAAGGTAGCAGAGTGTATAGTGAGAGGCTAGCAGTAGAGAAGCTAGCAGAGTGTATAGCGACAGGCTAGCAGTAGAGAAGCTAGCAGAGTGTAGCGAGAGACTAGCAGTAGAGCTAGCAGAGTGTATAGTGAGAGGCTAGCAGTAGAGAAGGTAGCAGAGTGTATACTGAGAGGCTAACATTAGAACAGCTAGCAGAGTGTATAGTGAGAGGCTAGCAGTAGAGAAGCGATCAGAGTGTATAGTGAGAGACTAGCAGTAGAGAAGCGATCAGAGTGTATAGTGAGAGGCTAGCAGTAGAGAAGCGATCAGAGTGTATAGTGAGAGACTAGCAGTAGAGAAGCGAGCAGAGTGTATAGTGAGAAGCTAGCAGTAGAGAAGCGAGCAGAGTGTATAGTGAGTCTAGCAGTGGAGAAGCTTGCAGAGTGTATAGTGAGAGACTAGCAGTAGAGAAGCTAGCAGAGTATATAGTGAGAGGCTAGCAGTGGAGAAGCGAGCAGAGTGTGTAGTGAGAGACTAGCAATAGAGAAGCTAGCAGAGTGTATAGCGAGAGGCTAGCAGTAGAGAAGCTAGCAGAGTGTATAGCGAGAGGCTAGTAGTAGAGAAGCTAGCAGAGTGTATAGTGAGAGGCTAGCAGTAGAGAAGCTAGCAGAGTGTATAGCGAGAGGCTAGTAGTAGAGAAGCTAGCAGAGTGTATAGTGAGAGGCTAGCATTAGAGAAGCTAGCAGAGTGTATAGTGAGAGGCTAGCAGTAGAGAAGCTAGCAGAGTGTATAGTGAGGGCTAGCAGTAGAGAAGCTAGCAGAGTGTATAGTGAGAGGCTAGCAGTGGAGAAGCTAGCAGAGTGTGTAGTGAGAGACTAGCAGTAGAGAAGCTAGCAGAGTGTATAGTGAGAGACTAGCAGTAGAGAAGCTAGCAGAGTGTATAGTGAGAGGCTAGCAGTAGAGAAGCGAGCAGAGTGTATAGTGAGAGGCTAGCAGTAAAGAAGCGAGCAGAGTGTATAGTGAGAGACTAGCAGTAGAGAAGCTAGCAGAGTGTATAGTGAGAGGCTAGCAGTAGAGAAGGTAGCAGAGTGTATACTGAGAGGCTAACATTAGAACAGCTAGCAGAGTGTATAGTGAGAGGCTAGCAGTAGAGAAGCGATCAGAGTGTATAGTGAGAGACTAGCAGTAGAGAAGCTAGCAGAGTGTATAGCGAGAGACTATCAGTAGAGAAGCGAGCAGAGTGTATAGTGAGAGGCTAGCAGTAGAGAAGCGAGCAGAGTGTATAGTGAGAAGCTAGCAGTAGAGAAGCGAGCAGAGTGTATAGTGAGAGGCTAGCAGTAGAGAAGCTAGCAGAGTGTATAGTGAGTCTAGCAGTGGAGAAGCTTGGGGAGTGTATAGTGAGAGACTAGCAGTAGAGAAGCTAGCAGAGTATATAGTGAGAGGCTAGCAGTGGAGAAGCGAGCAGAGTGTGTAGTGAGAGACTAGCAATAGAGAAGCTATCAGAGTGTATAGTGAGAGGCTAGCAGTAGAGAAGCTAGCAGAGTGTATAGCGAGAGGCTAGCAGTAGAGAAGCTAGCAGAGTGTATAGCGAGAGGCTAGCAGTAGAGAAGCTAGCAGAGTGTATAGCGAGAGGCTAGCAAGAGAAGCTAGCAGAGTGTATAGCGAGAGGCTAGCAGTAGAGAAGCTAGCAGAGTGTATAGTGAGAGGCTAGCAAGAGAAGCTAGCAGAGTGTATAGCGAGAGGCTAGTAGTAGAGAAGCTAGCAGAGTGTATAGTGAGAGGCTAGCATTAGAGAAGCTAGCAGAGTGTATAGTGAGAGGCTAGCAGTAGAGAAGCTAGCAGAGTGTATAGTGAGAGGCTAGCAGTAGAGAAGCTAGCAGAGTGTATAGTGAGAGGCTAGCAGTGGAGAAACTAGCAGAGTGTGTAGTGAGAGACTAGCAGTAGAGAAGCTAGCAGAGTGTATAGTGAGAGACTAGCAGTAGAGAAGCTAGCAGAGTGTATAGTGAGAGGCTAGCAGTAGAGAAGCGAGCAGAGTGTATAGTGAGAGGCTAGCAGTAGAGAAGCGAGCAGAGTGTATAGTGAGAGGCTAGCAGTAAAGAAGCGAGCAGAGTGTATAGTGAGAGACTAGCAGTAGAGAAGCTAGCAGAGTGTATAGCGAGAGGCTAGCAGTAGAGAAGCGAGCAGAGTGTATAGTGAGAGGCTAGCAGTAGAGAAGCGAGCAGAGTGTATAGTGAGAGGCTAGCAGTAGAGAAGCTAGCAGAGTGTATAGCGAGAGACTAGCAGTAGAGAAGCTAGCAGAGTGTATAGTGAGAGGCTAGCAGTAGAGAAGGTAGCAGAGTGTATATGAGAGGCTACATTAGAAAGCTAGCAGAGTGTATAGTGAGAGGCTAGCAGTAGAGAAGCGAGCAGAGTGTATAGTGAGAGACTAGCAGTAGAGAAGCGAGCAGAGTGTATAGTGAGAGGCTAGCAGTAGAGAAGCTAGCAGAGTGTATAGTGAGAGCTAGCAGTAGAGAAGCTGCAGAGTGTATAGTGAGAGCTAGCAGTAGAGAAGCTAGCAGAGTTATAGTGAGAGGCTAGCAGTAGAGAAGCTAGCAGAGTGTAGACTAGCAGTGAGAAGCGAGCAGGTGTATAGTGAGAGGCTAGCAGTAGAGAAGCTAGCAGAGTGTATAGCGAGAGGCTAGCAGTAGAGAAGCTAGCAGAGTGTATAGGAGAGGCTAGCAGTAGAGAAGCTAGCAGAGTGTATAGTGAGAGGCTAGCAGTAGAGAAGCTAGCAGAGTGTATAGTGAGAGGCTAGCAGTAGAGAAGCTAGCAGAGTGTATAGTGAGAGGCTAGCATAGAGAAGCTAGCAGAGTGTATAGTGAGAGGCTAGCAGTAGAGAAGCTAGCAGAGTGTATAGTGAGAGGCTAGCAGTAGAGAAGCTAGCAGAGTGTATAGTGAGAGGCTAGCAGTGAGAAGCTAGCAGAGTGTTAGTGAGGCTAGCAGTAGAGAAGCTAGCAGAGTTAGTGAGGCTAGCAGTAGAGAAGCTAGCAGAGTGTATAGTGAGAGACTAGCAGTAGAGAAGCTAGCAGAGTGTATAGTGAGAGGCTAGCAGTAGAGAAGCGAGCAGAGTGTATAGTGAGAGGCTAGCAGTAGAGAAGCGAGCAGAGTGATAGTGAGAGCTAGCAGTAGAGAAGCAGCAGAGTGTATAGTGAGAGGCTAGCAGTAGAGAAGGTAGCAGAGTGTATACGAGAGGCTAAAGAAAGCTAGCAGAGTGTATAGTGAGAGGCTAGCAGTAGAGAAGCTAGCAGTGTATAGCGAGAGGCTAGCAGTAGAGAAGCGAGCAGAGTGTATAGTGAGAGGCTAGCAGTAGAGAAGCGAGCAGAGTGTATAGTGAGAGGCTAGCAGTAGAGAAGCGAGCAGAGTGTATAGTGAGAGGCTAGCAGTAGAGAAGCTAGCAGAGTGTATAGTGAGAGGCTAGCAGTAGAGAAGCTAGCAGAGTGTATAGTGAGAGGCTAGCAGTAGAGAAGCTAGCAGAGTGTATAGTGAGAGGCTAGCAGTAGAGAAGCTAGCAGAGTGTATAGTGAGAGGCTAGCAGTAGAGAAGCAGCAGAGTGTATAGTGAGAGGCTAGCAGTAGAGAAGCTAGCAGAGTGTATAGTGAGAGGCTAGCAGTAGAGAAGCTAGCAGAGTGTATAGTGAGACTAGCAGTAGAGAAGCTAGCAGAGTGTATAGTGAGAGGCTAGCAGTAGAGAAGCTAGCAGAGTGTATAGTGAGAGGCTAGCAGTAGAGAAGCTAGCAGAGTGTATAGTGAGAGGCTAGCAGTAGAGAAGCTAGCAGAGTGTATAGCGAGAGGCTAGCAGTAGAGAAGCTAGCAGAGTGTATAGTGAGAGGCTAGCAGTAGAGAAGCTAGCAGAGTGTATAGCGAGAGGCTAGAGTAGAGAAGCTAGCAGAGTGTATAGTGAGAGGCTAGCAGTAGAGAAGCTAGCAGAGTGTATAGTGAGAGGCTAGCAGTAGAGAAGCTAGCAGAGTGTATAGTGAGAGGCTAGCAGTAGAGAAGCTAGCAGAGTGTATAGTGAGAGGCTAGCAGTAGAGAAGCTAGCAGAGTGTTAGTGAGAGCTAGCAGTAGAGAAGCTAGCAGAGGTATAGTAGAGGTGCATAGGAGCAGAGTGTATAGTGAGAGGCTAGCAGTAGAGAAGCTAGCAGAGTGTATAGTGAGAGGCTAGCAGTAGAGAAGTAGCAGAGTGTATAGTGAGAGGCTAGCAGTAGAGAAGCTAGCAGAGTGTATAGTGAGAGGCTAGCAGTAGAGAAGCTAGCAGAGTGTATAGTGAGAGGCTAGCAGTAGAGAAGCTAGCAGAGTGTATAGTGAGAGGCTAGCAGTAGAGAAGCTAGCAGAGTGTATAGTGAGAGGCTAGCAGTAGAGAAGCTAGCAGAGTGTATAGTGAGAGGCTAGCAGTAGAGAAGCTAGCAGAGTGTATAGTGAGAGGCTAGCAGTAGAGAAGCTAGCAGAGTGTATAGTGAGAGGCTAGCAGTAGAGAAGCTAGCAGAGTGTATAGTGAGAGGCTAGCAGTAGAGAAGCGAGCAGAGTGTATAGTGAGAGGCTAGCAGTAGAGAAGCTAGCAGAGTGTATAGTGAGAGGCTAGCAGTAGAGAAGCTAGCAGAGTGTATAGTGAGAGGCTAGCAGTAGAGAAGCTAGCAGAGTGTATAGTGAGAGGCTAGCAGTAGAGAAGCTAGCAGAGTGTATAGTGAGAGGCTAGCAGTAGAGAAGCTAGCAGAGTGTATAGTGAGAGGCTAGCAGTAGAGAAGCTAGCAGAGTGTATAGTGAGAGCTAGCAGTAGAGAAGCTAGCAGAGTGTATAGGAGAGGCTAGCAGTAGAGAAGCTAGCAGAGTGTATAGTGAGAGGCTAGCAGTAGAGAAGCTAGCAGAGTGTATAGTGAGAGCTAGCAGTAGAGAAGCTAGCAGAGTGTATAGTGAGAGGCTAGCAGTAGAGAAGCTAGCAGAGTGTATAGTGAGAGGCTAGCAGTAGAGAAGCTAGCAGAGTGTATAGTGAGAGGCTAGCAGTAGAGAAGCTAGCAGAGTGTATAGGAGAGCTAGCAGTAGAGAAGCTAGCAGAGTGTATAGTGAGAGGCTAGCAGTAGAGAAGCTAGCAGAGTGTATAGTGAGAGACTAGCAGTAGAGAAGCTAGCAGAGTGTATAGTGAGCTAGCAGTAGAGAAGCTAGCAGAGTGTATAGGAGAGGCTAGCAGTAGAGAAGCTAGCAGAGTGTATAGTGAGAGCTAGCAGTAGAGAAGCTAGCAGAGTGTATAGTGAGAGCTAGCAGTAGAGAAGCTAGCAGAGTGTATAGGAGAGGCTAGCAGTAGAGAAGCTAGCAGAGTGTATAGTGAGAGGCTAGCAGTAGAGAAGCTAGCAGAGTGTATAGTGAGAGGCTAGCAGTAGAGAAGCTAGCAGAGTGTATAGGAGAGGCTAGCAGTAGAGAAGCTAGCAAGTGATAGCGAGAGGCTAGCAGTAGAGAAGCTAGCAGAGTGTATAGTGAGAGGCTAGCAGTAGAGAAGCTAGCAGAGTGTATAGTGAGAGGCTAGCAGTAGAGAAGCTAGCAGAGTGTATAGTGAGAGGCTAGCAGTAGAGAAGCTAGCAGAGTGTATAGTGAGAGGCTAGCAGTAGAGAAGCTAGCAGAGTGTATAGTGAGAGCTAGCAGTAGAGAAGCTAGCAGAGTGTATAGTGAGAGGCTAGCAGTAGAGAAGCAGAGTGTATAGTGAGAGACTAGCAGTAGAGAAGCTAGCAGAGTGTATAGTGAGAGACTAGCAGTAGAGAAGCTAGCAGAGTGTATAGTGAGAGACTAGCAGTAGAGAAGCTAGCAGAGTGTATAGTGAGAGACTAGCATAGAGAAGCTAGCAGAGTGTATAGTGAGAGGCTAGCAGTAGAGAAGCTAGCAGAGTGTATAGTAGAGCTAGCAGAGAAGCTAGCAGAGTGTATAGTGACAGCTCGCAGTAGAGAAGCTAGCAGAGTGTATAGTGAGAGGCTAGCAGTAGAGAAGCTAGCAGAGTGTATAGTGAGAGGCTAGCAGTAGAGAAGCTAGCAGAGTGTATAGTGAGAGACTAGCAGTAGAGAAGCTAGCAGAGTGTATAGTGAGAGGCTAGCAATAGAGAAGCTAGCAGAGTGTATAGTGAGAGACTAGCAATAGAGAAGCTAGCAAAGTGTATAGTGAAAGACTAGCAGTGGAGAAGCCAGAACCACGAAACTGATATAAATCCCCTGGCTCAATGTTCTGGTGAATAATTCGCCACCAAATATCTAAGGAAATATCAAATGACAATGCAGTTTAGACGTTTCTTGCCAAAGTGTATACACTTAATAAGTGGAAGAAGAAAAACAGTCCATGGTGCGTTTGCTATCATGCAACCCAAAATATGGACCAAATATACAACCACTACATTCTGCAGTCTTTCAATGGAAGAAAAACAAAACTACTGCAATTCTCTCTTGAAGCGCTATCATGGCTAATAGATCTCGATATTGCCATTCATCTCATTAATATTTAGTCACTCAACAATAGAAAAGTTTCATTCATAAGTTCCAAAATAACATTCAATATAGTGTTGTATAAGTGTTGGTAGTGAATTGTGTGTTTCACCTGAACATTTAAAGTACTCACATTTTTCTCCTGCACCGTGGCTTCTAAATTTGCTATCTCTTCCTGTGTTCAAAAATACACAAATTCAGTGATTAATCCACTCATGTCCGCTGTGGAGCATTTGATACATATTGAGGTGCGGGCATATGCAGGTCGAACTTATTTCATACCGTACTTATCCAACTGTGCTAATTAATCAGGGCCACCTGGGGTCTCTTCATCAGTCAAGGGGTTATAAGGCGATGCGCGGAGACATGCAGGGGAGATTTGAGTTGAGTTGGTTGGTGTGAAGAGAAGAGTGAACACAAGATAAGCTAGCAGAGTGTATAGCGAGAGGCTAGCAGTAGAGAAGCTAGCAGAGTGTATAGCGAGAGGCTAGCAGTAGAGAAGCTAGCAGAGTATATTGTGAGAGGCTTGCAATAGAGAAGCTAGCAGAGTGTATAGTGAGAGACTAGTAGTAGAGAAGCTAGCAGAGTGTATAGTGAGAGGCTACCAGTAGAGAAGCTAGCAGAGTGTGTAGTGAGAGGCTAGCAGTAGAGAAGCTAGCAGAGTGTATAGTGAGAGGCTAGCAGTAGAGAAGCTAGCAGAGTGTATAGTGAGAGGCTAGCAGCAGAGAAGCTAGCAGAGTGTATAGTGAGAGACTAGCAGTAGAGAAGTTAGCAGAGTGTATAGTGAGAGGCTAGCAGTAGAGAAGCTAGCAGTGTGTAGTGAGAGGCTAGCAGTAGAGAAGCTAGCAGTGTGTAGTGAGAGGCTAGCAGTAGAGAAGCTAGCAGAGTGTATAGTGAGAGACTAGCAGTAGAGAAGCTAGCAGTGTATAGTGAGAGGCTAGCAGTAGAGAGCTAGCAGAGTGTGTAGTGAGAGGCTAGCAGTAGAGAAGTTAGCAGAGTGTATAGCGAGAGGCTAGCAGTAGAGAAGCTAGCAGAGTGTGTAGTGAGAGGCTAGCAGTAGAGAAGCTAGCAGAGTGTATAGTGAGAGACTAGCAGTAGAGAAGGTAGCAGAGTGTATAGTGAGAGGCTAGCAGTAGAGAAGCTAGCAGTGTATAGTGAGAGGCTAGCAGTAGAGAAGCTAGCAGAGTGTATAGTGAGAGACTAGCAGTAGAGAAGCTAGCAGAGTGTATAGTGAGAGGCTAGCAGTAGAGAAGCTAGCAGAGTGTGTAGTGAGAGGCTAGCAGTAGAGAAGCTAGCAGAGTGTATAGTGAGAGGCTAGCAGTAGAGAAGCTAGCAGAGTGTATAGTGAGAGACTAGCAGTAGAGAAGCTAGCAGAGTGTATAGTGAGAGGCAGTAGAGAAGCTAGCAGAGTTATAGTGAGAGACTAGCAGTAGAGAAGCTAGCAGAGTATATAGTGAGAGGCTAGCAGTAGAGAAGCTAGCAGAGTGTATAGTGAGAGGCTAGCAGTGGAGAAGCTAGCAGAGTGTATAGTGAGGGCTAGCAGTGGAGAAGCTAGCAGAGTGTATAGTGAGAGGCTAGCAGTAGAGAAGCTAGCAGAGTGTATAGTGAGAGGCTAGCAGTAGAGAAGCTAGCAGAGTGTATAGTGAGAGGCTAGCAGTAGAGAAGCCAGAACCACGAAACTGGTATAAATCCCCTGGCTCACTGTTCTGGTGAATAATTCGCCACCAAATATCCAAAGAAATATCAAAATGACAATGCAGTTTAGACGTTTCTTGCTAATGTGGATATCAACTTAATAAGTGGAAGAAGAAAAATAAGGCCATGGTGCGTTTGCTATCATGCAACCCAAAATATGGACCAAATATACAACCACTACATTCTGCAGTCTTTCAGTGGAAGAAAAACAAAACTACTGCAATTCTCTCTTGAAGCGCTATCATGGCTAATTGATCTCGATATTGCCATTCATCTCATTAATATTTAGCCACTCAACAATAGAAAAGCTTCATTCATAATTTACAAAATAACATTCAATATAGTGTTACGTTGTTATAACGAAAAGAACCGATTAAATTACAGAAAGCACACAGATAACTTTAACTCCATCTTGTTTCTCATCAGGGAGAAACAACCTGCTTATTTGCAGTAACGAGGCCACACATGGTAAAGCTTGCTTGATGTACCAAATATTTGTGTTCTTGCTTGTCGAAGCAAACGGGAGAAATTAGGCATCATATTTTACTATTTGTATTTTTGAGAGTCATACTTGCATATAAGAGTTCATATTCTTAGGTTTTTTCGGTAAAGTCACGTAGGTAAAACATCAAAATTAATAAAAAATAAAATAAAATAAAAATCACGACGTTTCGGAGGCAACACAAGTCTCCGTCATCAGGTGGGACCGTCACAGCCAGATTAGCTGCATCAAGTGAGGCAATGATTCAAGATGTAATCCCTTAAAAGCAAGTTGAGGGAGGAGGAGAGAGGGGGGGAGCTCATCAGAATGTGGTAGCCAATGAATGGAACGTATCGGGAGGGAGGGGGGCGGGGCTCAAAGACGGCACGGAGTGCCACGTACAACGCATCGGGAGGGGGAGGGGGCGGGGCCAAAATGGACGACGGCGTGGACGCGGTTGCTGCTGCACACGCCAACGCATTGGACAGAGAGGGGGAGGGGAGGCCTGATACACATGATAGAAAAGAACGAAAATGCCCATGTTTATACCAATGCTGGCTGAACAATGAAGAGAGTACTGTTAAACACTGGGGATGTTAACACTCGGTAAAGTAAAGTAAAAAAACCTAAGAATATGAATCCTTGCAGTCACGAAAGCTTCAAATCTAGAACATATAAGAGTTGGTAATTAACTGTCTGTATCATATGTTTATTGAATGTGTTCACCAGTTTCTTGTTGAGCAGGGATTGTAATGTATTCGTCTCTTCCTGTATTAAACACAAACACACATTCAGTGATTGATAAAAGCAAAGCAACATTAATTATCTCCTGAATCCATTTTGTATATAGCAGACCGCAACATATACATTTAGTTCCTGAACATATTGTAGCATGCTACAATACACATAGCATGCTTCTGTTGTGAGTATATTTCGTGTGCCAATATCTTATGTCTGCTAGTCTTTTTCACGTTCCAATCTCACAAGCATACAAAGCTATACTGAAGAGAGTGTATAGTGAGAGGCTAGCAGTAGAGAAGCTAGCAGAGTGTATAGTGAGAGGCTAGCAGTAGAGAAGCTAGCAGTGTATAGTGAGAGGCTAGCAGTAGAGAAGCTAGCAGTGTATAGTGAGAGGCTAGCAGTAGAGAAGCTAGCAGAGTGTATAGTGCGAGGCTAGCAGTAGAGAAGCTAGCAGAGTGTATAGTGAGAGGCTAGCAGTAGAGAAGCTAGCAGAGTGTATAGTGAGAGGCTAGCAGTAGAGAAGCTAGCAGAGTGTATAGTGAGAGGCTAGCAGTAGAGAAGCTAGCAGAGTGTATAGCGAGAGGCTAGCAGTAGAGAAGCTAGCAGAGTGTATAGCGAGAGGCTAGCAGTAGAGTAGCTAGCAGAGTGTATAGTGAGAGACTAGCAGTGGAGAAGTTAGCAGAGTGTACAGTGAGAGGCTAGCAGTAGAGAAGCTAGCAGAGTGTATAGTGAGAGGCTAGCAGTAGAGAAGCTAGCAGAGTGTATAGTGAGAGGCTAGCAGTAGAGAAGCTAGCAGAGTGTATAGTGAGAGGCTAGCAGTAGAGAAGCTAGCAGAGTGTATAGTGAGAGGCTAGCAGTAGATAAGCTAGCAGAGTGTGTAGTGAGAGGCTAGCAGTAGAGAAGCTAGCAGAGTGTGTAGTGAGAGGCTAGCAGTAGAGAAGCTAGCAGAGTGTATAGTGAGAGGCTAGCAGTAGAGAAGCTAGCAGAGTGTTTAGTGAGAGGCTAGCAGTAGAGAAGCTAGCAGAGTTTATAGTCAGAGGCTAGCAATAGAGAAGCTAGCAGTGTACAGTGAGAGGCTAGCAGTAGAGAAGCTAGCAGAGTGTGTAGTGAGAGGCTAGCAGTAGAGAAGCTAGCAGTGTTTAGTGAGAGGCTAGCAGTAGAGAAGCTAGCAGAGTGTGTAGTGAGAGGCTAGCAGTAGAGAAGCTAGCAGAGTGTATAGTGAGAGACTAGCAGCAGAGAAGCTAGCAGAGTGTATAGTGAGAGACTAGCATAGAGAAGCTAGCAGAGTGTACAGTGAGAGGCTAGCAGTAGAGAAGCTAGCAGAGTGTATAGTGAGAGGCTAGCAGTAGAGAAGCTAGCAGAGTGTATAGTGAGAGGCTAGCAGTAGAGAAGCTAGCAGAGTGTATAGTGAGAGGCTAGCAGTAGAGAAGCTAGCAGAGTGTATAGTGAGAGGCTAGCAGTAGAGAAGCTAGCAGAGTGTATAGTGAGAGGCTAGCAGTAGAGAAGCTAGCAGAGTGTATAGTGAGAGGCTAGCAATAGAGAAGCTAGCAGAGTGTATAGTGAGAGACTAGCAATAGAGAAGCTAGCAAGTGTATAGTGAAAGACTAGCAGTGGAGAAGCCAGAACCACGAAACTGATATAAATCCCCTGGCTCAATGTTCTGGTGAATAATTCGCCACCAAATATCTAAGGAAATATCAAATGACAATGCAGTTTAGACGTTTCTTGCCAAAGTGTATACACTTAATAAGTGGAAGAAGNAAAAACAGTCCATGGTGCGTTTGCTATCATGCAACCCAAAATATGGACCAAATATACAACCACTACATTCTGCAGTCTTTCAATGGAAGAAAAACAAAACTACTGCAATTCTCTCTTGAAGCGCTATCATGGCTAATAGATCTCGATATTGCAATTCATCTCATTAATATTTAGTCACTCAACAATAGAAAAGTTTCATTCATAAGTTCCAAAATAACATTCAATATAGTGTTGTATAAGTGTTGGTAGTGAATTGTGTGTTTCACCTGAACATTTAAAGTACTCACATTTTTCTCCTGCACCGTGGCTTCTAAATTTGCTATCTCTTCCTGTGTTCAAAAATACACAAATTCAGTGATTAATCCACTCATGTCCGCTGTGGAGCATTTGATACATATTGAGGTGCGGGCATATGCAGGTCGAACTTATTTCATACCGTACTTATCCAACTGTGCTAATTAATCAGGGCCACCTGGGGTCTCTTCATCAGTCAAGGGGTTATAAGGCGATGCGCGGAGACATGCAGGGGAGATTTGAGTTGAGTTGGTTGTGTGAAGAGAAGAGTGAACACAAGATAAGCTAGCAGAGTGTATAGCGAGAGGCTAGCAGTAGAGAAGCTAGCAGAGTATATGTGAGAGGCTTGCATAGAGAAGCTAGCAGAGTGTATAGTGAGAGACTAGCAGTAGAGAAGATAGCAGAGTGATAGTGAGAGGCTAGCAGTAGAGAAGGTAGCAGAGTGTGTAGTGAGAGCTAGCAGTAGAGAAGCTAGCAGAGTGTATAGTGAGAGGCTAGCAGTAGAGAAGCTAGCAGAGTGTATAGTGAGAGGCTAGCAGCAGAGAAGCTAGCAGAGTGTATAGTGAGAGACTAGCAGTAGAGAAGTTAGCAGAGTGTATAGTGAGAGGCTAGCAGTAGAGAAGCTAGCAGAGTGTATAGTGAGAGGCTAGCAGTAGAGAAGCTAGCAGAGTGTATAGTGAGAGGCTAGCAGCAGAGAAGCTAGCAGAGTGTATAGTGAGAGACTAGCAGTAGAGAAGTTAGCAGAGTGTATAGTGAGAGGCTAGCAGTAGAGAAGCTAGCAGAGTGTAGTGAGAGGCTAGCAGTAGAGAAGCTAGCAGAGTGTACAGTGAGAGCTAGCAGTAGAGAAGCTAGCAGAGTGTATAGTGAGACTAGCAGTGGAGAAGCTAGCAGAGTGTATAGTGAGAGGCTAGCAGTAGAGAAGCTAGCAGTGTACAGTGAGAGGCTAGCAGTAGAGAAGTTAGCAAAGTGTATAGTGAGAGGCTAGCAGTAAAGAAGCTAGCAGAGTTTATAGTGAGAGGCTAGCAGTAGAGAAGCTAGCAGAGTGTATAGCGAGAGGCTAGCAGTAGAGAAGCTAGCAGAGTGTGTAGTGAGAGGCTAGCAGTAGAGAAGCTAGCAGAGTGTATAGTGAGAGACTAGCAGTAGAGAAGGTAGCAGAGTGTATAGTGAGAGGCTAGCAGTAGAGAAGCTAGCAGTGTATAGTGAGAGGCTAGCAGTAGAGAAGCTAGCAGAGTGTATAGTGAGGACTAGCAGTAGAGAAGCTAGCAGAGTGTATAGTGAGAGGCTAGCAGTAGAGAAGCTAGCAGAGTGTGTAGTGAGAGGCTAGCAGTAGAGAAGCTAGCAGAGTGTATAGTGAGAGGCTAGCAGTAGAGAAGCTAGCAGAGTGTATAGTGAGAGACTAGCAGTAGAGAAGCTAGCAGAGTGTATAGTGAGAGGCAGTAGAGAAGCTAGCAGAGTTATAGTGAGAGACTAGCAGTAGAGAAGCTAGCAGAGTATATAGTGAGAGGCTAGCAGTAGAGAAGCTAGCAGAGTGTATAGTGAGAGGCTAGCAGTGGAGAAGCTAGCAGAGTGTATAGTGAGGGCTAGCAGTGGAGAAGCTAGCAGAGTGTATAGTGAGAGGCTAGCAGTAGAGAAGCTAGCAGAGTGTATAGTGAGAGGCTAGCAGTAGAGAAGCTAGCAGAGTGTATAGTGAGAGGCTAGCAGTAGAGAAGCCAGAACCACGAAACTGGTATAAATCCCTGGCTCACTGTTCTGGTGAATAATTCGCCACCAAATATCCAAAGAAATATCAAAATGACAATGCAGTTTAGACGTTTCTTGCTAATGTGGATATCAACTTAATAAGTGGAAGAAGACAAATAAGGCCATGGTGCGTTTGCTATCATGCAACCCAAAATATTGACCAAATATACAACCACTACATTCTGCAGTCTTTCAGTGGAAGAAAAACAAAACTACTGCAATTCTCTCTTGAAGCGCTATCATGGCTAATTGATCTCGATATTGCCATTCATCTCATTAATATTTAGCCACTCAACAATAGAAAAGCTTCATTCATAATTTACAAAATAACATTCAATATAGTGTTACGTTGTTATAACGAAAAGAACCGATTAAATTACAGAAAGCACACAGATAACTTTAACTCCATCTTGTTTCTCATCAGGGAGAAACAACCTGCTTATTTGCAGTAACGAGGCCACACATGGTAAAGCTTGCTTGATGTACCAAATATTTGTGTTCTTGCTTGTCGAAGCAAACGGGAGAAATTAGGCATCATATTTACTATTTGTATTTTTGAGAGTCATACTTGCATATAAGAGTTCATATTCTTAGGTTTTTTCGGTAAAGTCACGTAGGTAAAACATCAAAATTAATAAAAAAATAAAATAAAATAAAAATCACGACGTTTCGGAGGCAACACAAGTCTCCGTCATCAGGTGGGACCGTCACAGCCAGATTAGCTGCATCAAGTGAGGCAATGATTCAAGATGTAATCCCTTAAAAGCAAGTTGAGGGAGGAGGAGAGAGGGGGGGAGCTCATCAGAATGTGGTAGCCAATGAATGGAACGTATCGGGAGGGAGGGGGCGGGGCTCAAAGACGGCACGGAGTGCCACGTACAACGCATCGGGAGGGGGAGGGGCGGGGCCAAAAGAATGGACGACGGCGTGGACGCGGTTGCTGCTGCACACGCCAACGCATTGGACAGAGAGGGGGAGGGGAGGCCTGATACACATGATAGAAAAGAACGAAAATGCCCATGTTTATACCAATGCTGGCTGAACAATGAAGAGAGTACTGTTAAACACTGGGGATGTTAACACTCGGTAAAGTAAAGTAAAAAAAACCTAAGAATATGAATCCTTGCAGTCACGAAAGCTTCAAATCTAGAACATATAAGAGTTGGTAATTAACTGTTTGTATCATATGTTTATTGAATGTGTTCACCAGTTTCTTGTTGAGCAGGGATTGTAATGTATTCGTCTCTTCCTGTATTAAACACAAACACACATTCAGTGATTGATAAAAGCAAAGCAACATTAATTATCTCCTGAATCCATTTTGTATATAGCAGACCGCAACATATACATTTAGTTCCTGAACATATTGTAGCATGCTACAATACACATAGCATGCTTCTGTTGCAGTATATTTCGTGTGCCAATATCTTATGTCTGCTAGTCTTTTTCACGTCCAAATCTCACAAGCATACAAAGCTATACTGAACATGCATCTTTTTAAGATGTTACATTTGTTTTTTTAGTTGATTTGCTTGCTTTTCCAGCGTTAACTGAATCCTTCCATAACTTTTTTTGCGTTTGTGATCCTCGTTCTTACGTCTCTCGTGCAATATTTTTCCCTTGCCAGTAGACTTTACAAATATACAAATTCCTTTACGTTCACAAACTTGCTGCTTTCTATTGTCACTGCTTTCTCAATATCCTCCCTTCTGACCACCATCCGTTTCGTTTTTCCATGTTAATCCTCAATCCTGCATCCTTTCCTCAGTTATGCTGCTTATAAACACTTCCCTGCAGTACTAGACAGCATTCTTCCGTCAGATCTATGTCGTCCATGAATCTCAGGTTGTGTATTCTTTCCCCTTGCACAGATATTATTGTTCCTTTGTCCTTAACGGCATCCATCACTCTTTCTAAGCGTAGGGACATGGAATGGGTCACTGGCGCATACTGTAGCTCTGGTTGCTGGCACAGAAGGGATTGGAGGCGTGGTAGCCCTGTCTGCCAGCAGGATGTGATGAGCCAGAGAGAGGGACGTGAGGCAATGGGGACAGAGGGGGTACGTGTGGTAAAGCCCGGGAACCTTGTGGTGGGTTCCAGAAGGGGGCATGGCTGAGGGCGGAGCAAGGCCACGCTGGGTGTATAAAGGAGGACCCGAGCGAGGGTTCTAAACTGTTGCTGGAGTACAACCGTCATGCTGCTAGAGTCCTCTTCACCCCTTCGTTGGTGTTGATGGGCAGGCAGCCTGTTTGCTGTCCTGACCCTAATATAGTTACCTCCCGTACCTGTGAAGACTTTAATAAATACGTGCTTCCTACTGCAGTGTCTCCAAGTATGTGACGAAGTTGTTCGGTGATAGTAGATCTCCCTGTCTCATACCTATTGTTGTTGGGAACCATTCTCTTATTTCCTGTCCAAACTTTTTTGCTGACTTTGATCGGTCAACTATATCCTGCAGAATCTGTATCAAACTTTTCCTTATTCCATACCATCTTAATTCTCCCTACGTCATACATTGCTTTGCTGTGTCGAATGCTTTCTGGAAATCTATGAAACAGTTGTAAACCAGTCTAGTCTTCCTCTTTGTTTTCTCTGCTATGAGCCTTGACCTCAAGATTTGCTGTACTATGTTACTATCTTTCCTAAACTCTGCCTGTTTATCTGCCAAATAATCCATAGTCTGCGCCTTGAATCAATGTAATGGTGCTATGATATTATCTTCCAAATGTGGCTGATTAGTGCAATATTTTTTTCTTTTTTATTGGTGAGATCTCCTTTCTTGGGTATCATCACAAGTATGGAGTTTAAAACTTCACTTGCATTTTTCCTTTTCTCCATACATGCTTGAATAGCTCGTGAATTTTCTTTTATACGTTTCTTACCTCCAGATTTTATCATTTCTCCACTTATGCCATCCACTCCATGCTTTGTTTTTTTTAGATATTATATTTACTTTTCTACTTATTCTAATATTCATCATCCCTCGGTGGTGGGGATATCTTTTCTAATTCATCCAGCAACTCTTTATATTTTGAATCCGTATCCCTCTACAAATCGCTGCAATACTCAGTCCATATTTTTATCTTTTCTTTGTCCATCAACATCTTATCATCCTCGCTTTTCTTCAGTTTTTCTTGGTTACCACTTCCTTTTTGTGTTGTTGACAATATTTTACAACTCCCTTGTCTTGTATTCTCTGGCATAGTATTTAATGTTGCTAGATTGATGTTCCAGCCATTCCTGCTTATCCTTTTCTAGCCGATTTCCTTACCTCATTGCTTAGTAGCCATCTCATCTGATTTCGTCATCTTTAGCCTTATTTCTATTGTCCTATGCTATTTCTAAGGTTTTCTCAGTTATCTATGTTCTTTTTTGTTACTTTTTACTGAGGTTATTGTTACATCTACTGCTTCCTCCACTTTCCACTTTAGTTGTAATGGTTTGCTGTCTTTGCAATTGTGTTCTGGTTTTGCCCCCAGATTCTACTCGACATTTCCTCTTCATATTTCCTCCCTGTTTCTTCGTTCTCGTTGCGTTCTAGATATGTTTTAGTTTCAGTCGTAGATTACAATGTATCAAGCTCTGGTCCGATGACTCATCAGCATCTTGTAATGTTTTGCATAGTCGAATTTATGTATTCCAGCCTCTGCTGACATTACCAGATCTTAATATTCGTATGTTTCTATACATTGCCGTCCATGCCCATTTTTTTGCAGTCTTTTGTGCGAACGTAGAAATATATATGAGCATGGCTTTAGGGCTTAACAAGAAGCCTACTCTTCTGGTGTGCAATTCATCTTCCCATCACAAGATCACATCACCCCATTTATCTCCCCGTTCCTGTTCACCTCATTTTTGCCAGTCCTAGGAAGTCAAACCTGCATCTTTCCAGTTCCTTTCTTAGCAGCTTTAATTGTCATGATACCCATAGTATTCTACATTCCATGTCCGTATTGTAAGCAACTCATTCACTATTCTCAGCCATTTCGTTGTTTCTGATTTGGCTGATTTTTTCTCGATGGTATTGCAGCTGCTGCTGACACTTTTCGATAGCCAATGTTTCTACCTAAGCCCAGTTACACGATTGGGGATGAGGACCTTGAACACCTGGGGACGACTGAGCCAGTATCCTTCTTCTTTGGTCGCCATGTGCATTATAATACTTTTGCCATTTTTTTTCACGGACGAAGTATCAGCTCCCTTTCACACGGCCCTCCTCCTTTGTATTCACGCTTGGGACATTTTTCAGATATCCACTCGATTGTGGAACTATATTTGTGATATTATATGGTTCTTTCGGTAATGTCAAGTATATAGAAAAATATAATAACAATAAATAATAAAATGCAAATTAAGTGAATAAAAATAATATATCACGACGTTTCGATCACAACACAAGCAATCATCATCCTTTTTTCCTGATGACGATTGTTTGTGTTGCCATCAAAACGTCGTGATATTTTATTATTTTATTGTTATTATTTTTCTATCTATGTCACTTTACCGAAAGAACCATATAATATGAATTGATGCAGTCATGAAAGTTTAAGTCAAAATATATTTGTCATATATTTATGTGGTCTTCATTCAATAGCACCAGCTATAGTGCTAATTTACCTTTGATTTTGAATGAAGGCCATAGAAACATAGTTGGTACAAAGGAATCTCAAGACCTAAATGTGCCTTCCATGCCAGAAACTTAAATGCAAATTACGTTGCCGTTGTCCACCTTGAGTAGATGCGTGTTGAGAAGAGGACACCGATGGCAAATTGCAGAATAAATGTTGTGACCAGCCACCCTCAACATAGGCTCGCCATCTTCATAACAGAATAAATGGATATATCCTTGTTGCTGTGACCTGCCACCCTCAACATAGGCAATGTCTAAATGACAACACTTTTAAGTCCACGATCATAAGCAAATAAGGAATGGCCATTACCACGTCTGCCAGTCACTTATTCAACTAAATATGTGAGTGACTTTAATAGCCACTACACACAAAAACGACTACTCCAAACAATGACGAGGCCACTCGGAGACAGTTTGAGGGAAAACAATCATTGCGTAGGTCCTTAAACAGCCAGACACCATGAACTCAGCCGAATAGAAAAAGGTACGATAACCCAGACGTCTTTTTCATATCTTGAACCAGTTCATCAGAACTGCTCTTCAAGATGAGGACAACGGGCAACTGGTATCCAAACACGTTGAAACGATGTGACTGCAGATTTGGACATTACTCACTCTAGCCAAAAATCCTAGCAACTCATCTGGAACCTGTGCTTTATATCAACAGAGCACATACCATCAAATACTACAGCGAATTTTGTGGCTTCCCATACTAATGGATTGAATATAGTTGTATTTTCACGTGGAGATAAAAAGTGAAGAAAGGAGGCATCGGGTATTAATATTTGCATATGTCATAGAATACTTGTGTAGAGGAGAACTGTGATAGCCAATGAGGGATGAGCATAGGAGGGACGAGAGGCCATAGATTATGTAACGCCATGGGTTACGGAGAGGGGCTTCGGGTAGCACCTTCGAGAAGGTGGGCATGGCTG
Organism: Lethenteron camtschaticum; assembly: GCA_018977245.1. NCBI lineage: Eukaryota > Metazoa > Chordata > Hyperoartia > Petromyzontiformes > Petromyzontidae > Lethenteron > Lethenteron camtschaticum. The sequence goes on from WFAB01001938.1 coordinate 31,075, forward strand.
AGCTAAAGGGAGAAGCCACAGCAAGGGTATTCAGGTTGGACCACGTGAGGGATACGTGGTCGTCGTGCGAAGCCAGGGTAAGGAGTGGCTGGAGGAAGGTCTCGCGGGACGGTGTTGGCTGATCCCCGTCCCGCGACGGGGAGCGGAAGAGCCTGGGTCAGCAAAGTAGTCCGGACCAATTAGTTATCCGGGTCGGTGAGGATATAGGTTGGAGCCCAGAGAGAGGCGTGATTCCAGGCCCAAGTGAAGGACAGATGATAGGGGCACCTGCACTTGAGTGAGTGTACATTACAGTGTGGAAATACGTGTTAATAGACGGTGACAACCCCTTATTGTGTTCCTCACCTCTGCGTGGTTGGACAGCACTACACTAACATATAAAACTAACCATAACAGCATTCCAATTCCTACACACGCTTGTTTGTGAGTGACCTTTTGGTTTCACCTGATTATTGAATGTGCTCACCTCTAAAGTCTCGAGCTTGATGTTTAAGTTTATATTCTCATCCTGTATTAAACAAGCACATGCAGTGATTAGGGATAGCAAAGGTCTAGCAGATATTGACATTCACATTTAGCTACTGAACATATTATAACAGGCGAAAAATAATAGTTTAGGTTACCATTTTTCAATAATGTTAAATCTATTGTTACGTTTTTTTAAGAAGGAAATACATGAATCACAAACAACTTCAACTTCATTTTCAAATTCATCGTTTTGTCAGCCGGAGGAAAACTCCTGGATTTTAGTAAAGTGGACAAGCATTGTAAATTTCTGCTTGATTTACAAATTAGTACTTTTTGCTTTTACGTGGAAAGCCAAAGAAGGAAAGGAAGACGAAATCATATCAGCGTATTTGCATAGTGTTTGTAGTGAATTGTATAAGTGTTGGTAGTGAATTGTGTGTTTCACCTGAATATTTAAAGTACTCACATTTTTCTCCTTCACCGTGGCTTCTAAATTTTCTATATTTTCTGTGTTCAAAATACACAAATTCAGAGATTAATCCCATCATGTCCGCTGTAGAGCATTTTATACATATTGAGGTACGGGCATATGCAGGTCGAACTTATTTCATACCGTACTTATCCAACTGTGCTAATTAATCAGGGCCACGTGGGGTCTCTTCATCTGGCAAGGGGTTATAAGGCGATGCGCGAAGACACGCAGGGGAGATTTGAGTTGAGTTGGTTGGTGTGAAGAGAAGAGTGAACACAGATATTCTGGCAGAGTATATAGCGAGAGGCTAGCAGTAGAGAAGCTATCAGAGTGTATAGTGAGAGACTAGCAGTAGAGAGCTAGCAGAGTGTATAGTGAGAGGCTAGCAGTAGAGAAGCTAGCAGAGTGTATAGCGAGAGCTAGCAGTGGAGAAGCTAGCAGAGTGTATAGTGAGAGCTAGCAGTGAGAAGCTAGCAGAGTGTATAGTGAGAGGCTAGCAGTAGAGAAGCTAGCAGAGTGTATAGGAGAGCTAGCAGTAGAGAAGCTAGCAAGTGTATAGTAGAGCTAGCAGTAGAGAAGCTAGCAGAGTGTATAGTGAGAGGCTAGCAGTAGAGAAGCTAGCAGAGTGTATAGCGAGAGGCTAGTAGTAGAGAAGCTAGCAGAGTGTATAGTGAGAGGCTAGCATTAGAGAAGCTAGCAGAGTGTAAGTGAGAGGCTAGCAGTAGAGAAGCTAGCAGAGTGTATAGTGAGAGCTAGCAGTGGAGAAGCTAGCAGAGTGTATAGTGAGAGGCTAGCAGTAGAGAAGCTAGCAGAGTGTATAGTGAGGGCTAGCAGTAGAGAAGCTAGCAGAGTGTATAGTGAGAGGCTAGCAGTAGAGAAGCCAGAACCACGAAACTGGTATAAATCCCCTGGCTCACTGTTCTGGTGAATAATTCGCCACCAAATATCCAAAGAAATATCAAAATGACAATGCAGTTTAGACGTTTCTTGCTAATGTGGATATCAACTTAATAAGTGGAAGAAGAAAAATAAGGCCATGGTGCGTTTGCTATCATGCAACCCAAAATATGGACCAAATATACAACCACTACATTCTGCAGTCTTTCAGTGGAAGAAAAACAAAACTACTGCAATTCTCTCTTGAAGCGCTATCATGGCTAATTGATCTCGATATTGCCATTCATCTCATTAATATTTAGCCACTCAACAATAGAAAAGCTTCATTCATAATTTACAAAATAACATTCAATATAGTGTTACGTTGTTATAACGAAAAGAACCGATTAAATTACAGAAAGCACACAGATAACTTTAACTCCATCTTGTTTCTCATCAGGGAGAAACAACCTGCTTATTTGCAGTAACGAGGCCACACATGGTAAAGCTTGCTTGATGTACCAAATATTTGTGTTCTTGCTTGTCGAAGCAAACGGGAGAAATTAGGCATCATATTTTACTATTTGTATTTTTGAGAGTCATACTTGCATATAAGAGTTCATATTCTTAGGTTTTTTCGGTAAAGTCACGTAGGTAAAACATCAAAATTAATAAAAAAATAAAATAAAATAAAAATCACGACGTTTCGGAGGCAACACAAGTCTCCGTCATCAGGTGGGACCGTCACAGCCAGATTAGCTGCATCAAGTGAGGCAATGATTCAAGATGTAATCCCTTAAAAGCAAGTTGAGGGAGGAGGAGAGAGGGGGGGGAGCTCATCAGAATGTGGTAGCCAATGAATGGAACGTATCGGGAGGGGGGCGGGGCTCAAAGACGGCACGGAGTGCCACGTACAACGCATCGGGAGGGGGAGGGGGCGGGGCCAAAAGAATGGACGACGGCGTGGACGCGGTTGCTGCTGCACAACGCATTGGACAGAGAGGGGGAGGGGAGGCCTGATACACATGATAGAAAAGAACGAAATGCCCATGTTTATACCAATGCTGGCTGAACAATGAAGAGAGTACTGTTAAACACTGGGGATGTTAACACTCGGTAAAGTAAAGTAAAAAAAACCTAAGAATATGAATCCTTGCAGTCACGAAGCTTCAAATCTAGAACATATAAGAGTTGGTAATTAACTGTCTGTATCATATGTTTATTGAATGTGTTCACCAGTTTCTTGTTGAGCAGGGATTGTAATGTATTCGTCTCTTCCTGTATTAAACACAAACACACATTCAGTGATTGATAAAAGCAAAGCAACATTAATTATCTCCTGAATCCATTTTGTATATAGCAGACCGCAACATATACATTTAGTTCCTGAACATATTGTAGCATGCTACAATACACATAGCATGCTTCTGTTGTGAGTATATTTCGTGTGCCAATATCTTATGTCTGCTAGTCTTTTTCACGTCCAAATCTCACAAGCATACTAAGCTATACTGAACATGCATCTTTTTAAGATGTTACATTTGTTTTTTTAGTTGATTTGCTTGCTTTTCCAGCGTTAATTGAATCCTTCCATAACTTTTTTTGCGTTTATGATCCTCGTTCTTACGTCTCTCGTGCAATATTTTTCCCTTGCCAGTAGACTTTACAAATATACAAATTCCTTTACGTTCACAAACTTGCTGCTTTCTATTGTCACTGCTTTCTCAATATCCTCCCTTCTGACCACCATCCGTTCGTTTTTCCATGTTAATCCTCAATCCTGCATCCTTTCCTCAGTTATGCTGCTTATAAACACTTCCCTGCAGTACTAGACAGCATTCTTCCGTCAGATCTATGTCGTCCATGAATCTCAGGTTGTGTATTCTTTCCCCTTGCACAGATATTATTGTTCCTTTGTCCTTAACGGCATCCATCACTCTTTCTAAGCGTAGGGACATGGAATGGGTCACTGGCGCATACTGTAGCTCTGGTTGCTGGCACAGAAGGGATTGGAGGCGTGGTAGCCCTGTCTGCCAGCAGGATGTGATGAGCCAGAGAGAGGGACGTGAGGCAATGGGGACAGAGGGGTACGTGTGGTAAAGCCCGGGAACCTTGTGGTGGGTTCCAGAAGGGGGGCATGGCTGAGGGCGGAGCAGGCCACGCTGGGTGTATGAAGGAAGGACCCGAGCGAGGGTTCTAAACTGTTGCTGGAGTACAACCGTCATGCTGCTAGAGTCCTCTTCACCCCTTCGTTGGCGTTGATGGGCAGGCAGCTGTTTGCTGTCCTGACCCTAATATAGTTACCTCCCGTACCTGTGAAGACTTTAATAAATACGTGCTTCCTACTGCAGTGTCTCCAAGTATGTGACGAAGTTGTTCGGTGATAGTAGATCTCCCTGTCTCATACCTATTGTTGTTGGGAACCATTCTCTTATTTCCTGTCAAACTTTTTGCTGACTTTGATCGGTCAACTATATCCTGCAGAATCTGTATCAAACTTTCCTTATTCCATACCATCTTAATTCTCCCTACGTCATACATTGCTTTGCTGTGTCGAATGCTTTCTGGAAATCTATGAAACAGTTGTAAACCAGTCTAGTCTTCCTCTTTTTTTCTCTGCTATGAGCCTTGACCTCAAGATTTGCTGTACTATGTTACTATCTTTCCTAAACTCTGCCTGTTTATCTGCCAAATAATCCATAGTCTGCGCCTTGAATCAATGTAATGGTGCTATGATATTATCTTCCAAATGTGGCTGATTAGTGCAATATTTTTTTCTTTTTTTATTGGTGAGATCTCCTTTCTTGGGTATCATCACAAGTATGGAGTTTAAAACTTCACTTGCATTTTTCCTTTTCTCCATACATGCTTGAATAGCTCGTGAATTTTCTTTTATACGTTTCTTACCTCCAGATTTTATCATTTCTCCACTTATGCCATCCACTCCATGCTTTGTTTTTTTTAGATATTATATTTACTTTTCTACTTATTCTAATATTCATCATCCCTCGGTGGTGGGGATATCTTTTCTAATTCATCCAGCAACTCTTTATATTTTGAATCCGTATCCCTCTACAAATCGCTGCAATACTCAGTCCATATTTTTATCTTTTCTTTGTCCATCAACATCTTATCATCCTCGCTTTTCTTCAGTTTTTCTTGGTTACCACTTCCTTTTTGTGTTGTTGACAATATTTTACAACTCCCTTGTCTTGTATTCTCTGGCATAGTATTTAATGTTGCTAGATTGATGTTCCAGCCATTCCTGCTTATCCTTTTCTAGCCGATTTCCTTACCTCATTGCATAGCTGGTGCTTAGTAGCCATCTCATCTGATTTCGTCATCTTTAGCCTTATTTTCTATTGTCCTATGCTATTTCTAAGGTTTTCTCAGTTATCTATGTTCTTTTTTGTTACTTTTACTGAGGTTATTGTTACATCTACTGCTTCCTCCACTTTCCACTTTAGTTGTAATGGTTTGCTGTCTTTGCAATTGTGTTCTGGTTTTGCCCCCAGATTCTACTCGACATTTCCTCTTCATATTTCCTCCCTGTTTCTTCGTTCTCGTTGCGTTCTAGATATGTTTTAGTTTCAGTCGTAGATTACAATGTATCAAGCTCTGGTCCGATGACTCATCAGCATCTTGTAATGTTTTGCATAGTCGAATTTATGTATTCCAGCCTCTGCTGACCATTACCAGATCTATAATATTCGTATGTTTTCTATACATTGCCGTCCATGCCCATTTTTTTGCAGTCTTTTTGTGCGAACGTAGAAATATATATGAGCATGGCTTTAGGGCTTAACAAGAAGCCTACTCTTCTGGTGTGCAATTCATCTTCCCATCACAAGATCACATCACCCCCATTTATCTCCCCGTTCCTGTTCACCTCATTTTTGCCAGTCCTAGGAAGTCAAACCTGCATCTTTCCAGTTCCTTTCTTAGCAGCTTTAATTGTCATGATACCCATAGTATTCTCACATTCCATGTCCGTATTGTAAGCAACTCATTCACTATTCTCAGCCATTTCGTTGTTTCTGATTTGGCTGATTTTTTCTCGATGGTATTGCAGCTGCTGCTGACACTTTTCGATAGCCAATGTTTCTACCTAAGCCCAGTTACACGATTGGGGATGAGGACCTTGAACACCTGGGTGACGACTGAGCCAGTATCCTTCTTCTTTGGTCGCCATGTGCATTATAATACTTTTGCCATTTTTTTCACGGACGAAGTATCAGCTCCCTTTCACACGGCCCTCCTCCTTTGTATTCACGCTTGGGACATTTTTCAGATATCCACTCGATTGTGGAACTATATTTGTGATATTATACGGTTCTTTCGGTAATGTCAAGTATATAGAAAAATATAATAACAATAAATAATAAAATGCAAATTAAGTGAATAAAAATAATATATCACGACGTTTCGATCACAACACAAGCAATCATCATCCTTTTTTCCTGATGACGATTGTTTGTGTTGCCATCAAAACGTCGTGATATTTTTATTATTTTATTGTTATTATTTTTTCTATCTATGTCACTTTACCGAAAGAACCATATAAATGAATTGATGCAGTCATGAAAGTTTTAAGTCAAAATATATTTGTCATATATTTATGTGGTCTTCATTCAATAGCACCAGCTATAGTGCTAATTTACCTTTGATTTTGAATGAAGGCCATAGAAACATAGTTGGTACAAAGGAATCTCAAGACCTAAATGTGCCTTCCATGCCAGAAACTTAAATGCAAATTACGTTGCCGTTGTCCACCTTGAGTAGATGCGTGTTGAGAAGAGGACACCGATGGCAAATTGCAGAATAAATGTTGTGACCAGCCACCATCAACATAGGCTCGCCATCTCCATAACAGAATAAATGGATATATCCTTGTTGCTGTGACCTGCCACCCTCAACATAGGCAATGTCTAAATGACAACACTTTCAAGTCCACGATCATAAGCAAATAAGGAATGGCCATTACCACGTCTGCCAGTCACTTATTCAACTAAATATGTGAGTGACTTTAATAGCCACTACACACAAAAACGACTACTCCAAACAATGACGAGGCCACTCGGAGACAGTTTGAGGGAAAACAATCATTGCGTAGGTCCTTAAACAGCCAGACACCATGAACTCAGCCGAATAGAAAAAGGTACGATAACCCAGACGTCTTTTTCATATCTTGAACCAGTTCATCAGAACTGCTCTTCAAGATGAGGACAACGGGAACTGGTATCCAAACACGTTGAAACGATGTGACTGCAGATTTGGACATTACTCACTCTAGCCAAAAATCCTAGCAACTCATCTGGAACCTGTGCTTTATATCAACAGAGCACATACCATCAAATACTACAGCGAATTTTGTGGCTTCCCATACTAATGGATTGAATATAGTTGTATTTTCACGTGGAGATAAAAAGTGAAGAAAGGAGGCATCGGGTATTAATATTTGCATATGTCATAGAATACTTGTGTAGAGGAGAACTGTGATAGCCAATGAGGGATGAGCATAGGAGGGACGAGAGGCCATAGATTATGTAACGCCATGGGTTACGGAGAGGGGCTTCGGGTAGCACCTTCGAGAAGGTGGGCATGGCTGAGCTAAAGGGAGAAGCCACAGCAAGGGTATTCAGGTTGGACCACGTGAGGGATACGTGGTCGTCGTGCGAAGCCAGGGTAAGGAGCGGCTGGAGGAAGGTCTCGCGGGACGGTGTTGGCTGATCCCCCGTCCCGCGATGGGGAGCGGAAGAGCCTGGGGTCAGCAAAGTAGTCCGGACCAATATAGTTATCCCGGAGCCCAGAGAGAGGCGTGATTCCAGGCCCAAGTGAAGGACAGATGATAGGGGCACCTGCACTTGAGTGAGTGTACATTACAGTGTGGAAATACGTGTTAATAGACGGTGACAACCCCTTATTGTGTTCCTCACCTCTGCGTGGTTGGACAGCACTACACTAACATATAAAACTAACCATAACAGCATTCCAATTCCTACACACGCTTGTTTGTGAGTGACCTTTTGGTTTCACCTGATTATTGAATGTGCTCACCTCTAAAGTCTCGAGCTTGGAGTTTAAGTTTATATTCTCATCCTGTATTAAAACAAGCACATGCAGTGATTAGGGATAGCAAAGGTCTAGCAGATATTGACATTCACATTTAGCTACTGAACATATTATAACAGGCGAAAAAATAATAGTTTAGGTTACCATTTTTCAATAATGTTAAATCTATTGTTACGTTTTTTTAAGAAGGAAATACATGAATCACAAACAACTTCAACTTCATTTTCAAATTCATCGTCTTTGTCAGCCGGAGGAAAACTCCTGGATTTTAGTAAAGTGGACAAGCATTGTAAATTTCTGCTTGATTTTACAAATTAGTACTTTTTGCTTTTACGTGGAAAGCCAAAGAAGGAAAGGAAGACGAAATCATATCAGTGTATTTGCATAGTGTTTGTAGTGAATTGTATAAGTGTTGGTAGTGAATTGTGTGTTTCACCTGAATATTTAAAGTACTCACATTTTTCTCCGTCACCGTGGCTTCTAAATTTCTATTTTTTCTGTGTTCAAAAATACACAAATTCAGAGATTAATCCCATCATGTCCGCTGTAGAGCATTTTATACATATTGAGGTACGGGCATATGCAGGTCGAACTTATTTCATACCGTACTTATCCAACTGTGCTAATTAATCAGGGCCACCTGGGGTCTCTTCATCTGGCAAGGGGTTATAAGGCGATGCGCGAAGACACGCAGGGGAGTTTTGAGTTGAGTTGGTTGGTGTGAAGAGAAGGTGAACACAAGATATTCTGGCAGAGTATATAGCGAGAGGCTAGCAGTAGAGAAGCTATCAGAGTGTATAGTGAGAGACTAGCAGTAGAGAAGCTAGCAGAGTGTATAGTGAGAGACTAGCAGTAGAGAAGCTAGCAGAGTGTGTAGTGAGAGACTAGCAGTAGAGAAGCTAGCAGAGTGTATAGTGAGAGGCTAGCAGTAGATAAGCTAGCAGAGTGTATAGTGAGAGGCTAGCAGTAGAGAAGCTAGCAGAGTGTATAGCGAGAGGCTAGTAGTAGAGAAGCTAGCAGAGTGTATAGTGAGAGGCTAGCATAGAGAAGCTAGCAGAGTGTATAGTGAGAGGCTAGCAGTAGAGAAGCTAGCAGAGTGTATAGTGAGAGGCTAGCAGTAGAGAAGCTAGCAGAGTGTATAGTGAGAGGCTAGCAGTAGAGAAGCTAGCAGAGTGTATAGTGAGAGGCTAGCAGTAGAGAAGCTAGCAGAGTGTATAGTGAGAGACTAGCAGTAGAGAAGCTAGCAGAGTGTATAGTGAGAGGCTAGCAGTAGAGAAGCTAGCAGAGTGTATAGTGAGAGAAGCTAGCAGTAGAGAAGCTAGCAGAGTGTATAGTGAGAGGCTAGCAGTGGAGAAGCTAGCAGAGTGTATAGTGAGAGGCTAGCATAGAGAAGCTAGCAGTGTATAGTGAGAGGCTAGCAGTAGAGAAGCTAGCAGAGTGTATAGCGAGATACTAGCAGTAGAGAAGCTAGCAGAGTGTATAGTGAGAGGCTAGCATTGAGAAGCTAGCAGAGTGTATAGTGAGACTAGCAGTAGAGAAGCTAGCAGAGTGTATAGTGAGAGGCTAGCAGTAGAGAAGCTAGCAGAGTGTATAGTGAGAGGCTAGCAGTAGAGAAGCTAGCAGAGTGTATAGTGAGAGGCTAGCAGTAGAGAAGCTAGCAGAGTGTATAGTGAGAGGCTAGCAGTGGAGAAGCTAGCAGAGTGTTAGTGAGAGACTAGCAGTAGAGAAGCTAGCAGAGTGTATAGTGAGAGACTAGCAGTAGAGAAGCTAGCAGAGTGTGTAGTGAGAGACTAGCAGTAGAAGCTAGCAGAGTGTATAGTGAGAGGCTAGCAGTAGAGAAGCTAGCAGTGTATAGTGAGAGGCTAGCAGTAGAGAAGCTAGCAGAGTGTATAGCGAGAGGCTAGAGTAGAGAAGCTAGCAGAGTGTATAGTGAGAGGCTAGCAGTAGAGAAGCTAGCAGAGTGTATAGTGAGAGGCTAGCAGTAGAGAAGCTAGCAGAGTGTATAGTGAGAGGCTAGCAGTAGAGAAGCTAGCAGAGTGTATAGTGAGAGGCTAGCAGTGAGAAGCTAGCAGAGTGTGTAGTGAGAGACTAGCAGTAGAGAAGCTAGCAGAGTGTATAGTGAGAGCTAGCAGTAGAGAAGCTAGCAGAGTGTATAGTGAGAGGCTAGCAGTAGAGAAGCTAGCAGAGTGTATAGGAGAGCTAGCAGTAGAGAAGCTAGCAGAGTGTATAGTGAGAGACTAGCAGTAGAGAAGCTAGCAGAGTGTATAGTGAGAGGCTAGCAGTAGAGAAGCTAGCAGAGTGTATAGTGAGAGGCTAGCAGTAGAGAAGCTAGCAGAGGTATAGTGAGAGGCTAGCAGTAGAGAAGCTAGCAGAGTGTATAGTGAGAGGCTAGCAGTAGAGAAGCTAGCAGAGTGTATAGCGAGAGGCTAGCAGTAGAGAAGCTAGCAGAGTGTATAGTGAGAGGCTAGCAGTAGAGAAGCTAGCAGAGTGTATAGTGAGAGGCTAGCAGTAGAGAAGGTAGCAGAGTGTATAGTGAGAGGCTAGCAGTAGAGAAGCTAGCAGTGTATAGTGAGAGGCTAGCAGTAGAGAAGCTAGCAGAGTGTATAGTGAGAGACTAGCAGTAGAGAAGCTAGCAGAGTGTATAGTGAGAGGCTAGCAGTAGAGAAGCTAGCAGAGTGTATAGTGAGAGGCTAGCAGTAGAGAAGCGATCAGAGTGTATAGTGAGAGACTAGCAGTAGAGAAGCTAGCAGAGTGTATAGTGAGAGGCTAGCAGTAGAGAAGCTAGCAGAGTGTATAGTGAGAGGCTAGCAGTAGAGAAGCTAGCAGAGTGTATAGTGAGAGGCTAGCAGTAGAGAAGCTAGCAGAGTGTATAGTGAGAGCTAGCAGTAGAGAAGCTAGCAGAGTGTATAGTGAGAGGCTAGCAGTAGAGAAGCTAGCAGAGTGTATAGTGAGAGGCTAGCAGTAGAGAAGCTAGCAGAGTGTATAGTGAGAGGCTAGCAGTAGAGAAGCAGCAGTGTATAGTGAGAGGCTAGCAGTAGAGAAGCTAGCAGAGTGTATAGGAGAGCTAGCAGTAGAGAAGCTAGCAGAGTGTATAGTGAGAGGCTAGCAGTAGAGAAGCTAGCAGAGTGTATAGTGAGAGGCTAGCAGTAGAGAAGCTAGCAGAGTGTATAGCGAGAGGCTAGCAGTAGAGAAGCTAGCAGAGTGTATAGTGAGAGGCTAGCAGTAGAGAAGCTAGCAGAGTGTATAGTGAGAGGCTAGCAGTAGAGAAGCTAGCAGAGTGTATAGTGAGAGGCTAGCAGTAGAGAAGCTAGCAGAGTGTATAGTGAGAGGCTAGCAGTGGAGAAGCTAGCAGAGTGTGTAGTGAGAGACTAGCAGTAGAGAAGCTAGCAGAGTGTATAGTGAGAGGCTAGCATAGAGAAGCTAGCAGAGTGTATAGTGAGAGACTAGCAATAGAGAAGCTAGCAAAGTGTATAGTGAAAGACTAGCAGTGAGAAGCCAGAACCACGAAACTGATATAAATCCCCTGGCTCAATGTTCTGGTGAATAATTCGCCACGAAATATCTAAGGAAATATCAAATGACAATGCAGTTTAGACGTTTCTTGCCAAAGTGTATACACTTAATAAGTGGAAGAAGAAAAAAACAGTCCATGGTGCGTTTGCTATCATGCAACCCAAAATATGGACCAAATATACAACCACTACATTCTGCAGTCTTTCAATGGAAGAAAAACAAAACTACTGCAATTCTCTCTTGAAGCGCTATCATGGCTAATAGATCTCGATATTGCCATTCATCTCATTAATATTTAGTCACTCAACAATAGAAAAGTTTCATTCATAAGTTCCAAAATAACATTCAATATAGTGTTGTATAAGTGTTGGTAGTGAATTGTGTGTTTCACCTGAACATTTAAAGTACTCACATTTTTCTCCTGCACCGTGGCTTCTAAATTTGCTATCTCTTCCTGTGTTCAAAAATACACAAATTCAGTGATTAATCCACTCATGTCCGCTGTGGAGCATTTGATACATATTGAGGTGCGGGCATATGCAGGTCGAACTTATTTCATACCGTACTTATCCAACTGTGCTAATTAATCAGGGCCACCTGGGGTCTCTTCATCAGTCAAGGGTTATAAGGCGATGCGCGGAGACATGCAGGGGAGTTTGAGTTGAGTTGGTTGGTGTGAAGAGAAGAGTGAACACAAGATAAGCTAGCAGAGTGTATAGTGAGAGGCAGTAGAGAAGCTAGCAGAGTGTATAGTGAGAGGCTAGCAGTAGAGAAGCTAGCAGAGTGTAGTGAGAGGCTAGCAGTAGAGAAGCTAGCAGAGTGTATAGTGAGAGACTAGCAGTAGAGAAGGTAGCAGAGTGTATAGTGAGAGGCTAGCAGTAGAGAAGCTAGCAGTGTATAGTGAGAGGCTAGCAGTAGAGAAGCTAGCAGAGTGTATAGTGAGAGGCAGTAGAGAAGCTAGCAGTGTATAGTGAGAGGCAGTAGAGAAGCTAGCAGAGTGTGTAGTGAGAGGCTAGCAGTAGAGAAGCTAGCAGAGTGTATAGTGAGAGGCTAGCAGTAGAGAAGCTAGCAGAGTGTATAGTGAGAGCTAGCAGTAGAGAAGCTAGCAGAGTGTATAGTGAGAGGCAGTAGAGAAGCTAGCAGAGTGTATAGTGAGAGACTAGCAGTAGAGAAGCTAGCAGTGTATAGTGAGAGGCTAGCAGTAGAGAAGCTAGCAGAGTGTATAGTGAGAGGCTAGCAGTAGAGAAGCTAGCAGAGTGAATAGCGAGAGCTAGCAGTAGAGAAGCTAGCAGAGTGTGTAGTGAGAGGCTAGCAGTAGAGAAGCTAGCAGAGTGTATAGTGAGAGCTAGCAGTAGAGAAGGTAGCAGAGTGTATAGTGAGAGGCTAGCAGTAGAGAAGCTAGCAGAGTGTATAGTGAGAGCTAGCAGTAGAGAAGCTAGCAGAGTGTATAGTGAGAGGCAGTAGAGAAGCTAGCAGAGTGTATAGTGAGAGACTAGCAGTAGAGAAGCTAGCAGAGTATATAGTGAGAGGCTAGCAGTAGAGAAGCTAGCAGAGTGTATAGTGAGAGGCTAGCAGTNGAGAAGCTAGCAGAGTGTATAGTGAGGGCTAGCAGTNGAGAAGCTAGCAGAGTGTATAGTGAGAGGCTAGCAGTAGAGAAGCTAGCAGAGTGTATAGTGAGGGCTAGCAGTAGAGAAGCTAGCAGAGTGTATAGTGAGAGGCTAGCAGTAGAGAAGCCAGAACCACGAAACTGGTATAAATCCCTGGCTCACTGTTCTGGTGAATAATTCGCCACCAAATATCCAAAGAAATATCAAAATGACAATGCAGTTTAGACGTTTCTTGCTAATGTGGATATCAACTTAATAAGTGGAAGAAGAAAAATAAGGCCATGGTGCGTTTGCTATCATGCAACCCAAAATATGGACCAAATATACAACCACTACATTCTGCAGTCTTTCAGTGGAAGAAAAACAAAACTACTGCAATTCTCTCTTGAAGCGCTATCATGGCTAATTGATCTCGATATTGCCATTCGTCTCATTAATATTTAGCCACTCAACAATAGAAAAGCTTCATTCATAATTTACAAAATAACATTCAATATAGTGTTACGTTGTTATAACGAAAAGAACCGATTAAATTACAGAAAGCACACAGATAACTTTAACTCCATCTTGTTTCTCATCAGGGAGAAACAACCTGCTTATTTGCAGTAACGAGGCCACACATGGTAAAGCTTGCTTGATGTACCAAATATTTGTGTTCTTGCTTGTCGAAGCAAACGGGAGAAATTAGGCATCATATTTTACTATTTGTATTTTTGAGAGTCATACTTGCATATAAGAGTTCATATTCTTAGGTTTTTTCGGTAAAGTCACGTAGGTAAAACATCAAAATTAATAAAAAAATAAAATAAAATAAAAATCACGACGTTTCGGAGGCAACACAAGTCTCCGTCATCAGGTGGGACCGTCACAGCCAGATTAGCTGCATCAAGTGAGGCAATGATTCAAGATGTAATCCCTTAAAAGCAAGTTGAGGGAGGAGGAGAGAGGGGGGGAGCTCATCAGAATGTGGTAGCCAATGAATGGAACGTATCGGGAGGGAGGGGGCGGGCTCAAAGACGGCACGGAGTGCCACGTACAACGCATCGGGANGGGGAGGGGCGGGGCCAAAATGGACGACGGCGTGGACGCGGTTGCTGCTGCACAACGCATTGGACAGAGAGGGGGAGGGGAGGCCTGATACACATGATAGAAAAGAACGAAAATGCCCATGTTTATACCAATGCTGGCTGAACAATGAAGAGAGTACTGTTAAACACTGGGGATGTTAACACTCGGTAAAGTAAAGTAAAAAAACCTAAGAATATGAATCCTTGCAGTCACGAAAGCTTCAAATCTAGAACATATAAGAGTTGGTAATTAACTGTCTGTATCATATGTTTATTGAATGTGTTCACCAGTTTCTTGTTGAGCAGGGATTGTAATGTATTCGTCTCTTCCTGTATTAAACACAAACACACATTCAGTGATTGATAAAAGCAAAGCAACATTAATTATCTCCTGAATCCATTTTGTATATAGCAGACCGCAACATATACATTTAGTTCCTGAACATATTGTAGCATGCTACAATACACATAGCATGCTTCTGTTGTGAGTATATTTCGTGTGCCAATATCTTATGTCTGCTAGTCTTTTTCACGTCCAATCTCACAAGCATACAAAGCTATACTGAACATGCATCTTTTTAAGATGTTACATTTGTTTTTTTAGTTGATTTGCTTGCTTTTCCAGCGTTAATTGAATCCTTCCATAACTTTTTTTGCGTTTATGATCCTCGTTCTTACGTCTCTCGTGCAATATTTTTCCCTTGCCAGTAGACTTTACAAATATACAAATTCCTTTACGTTCACAAACTTGCTGCTTTCTATTGTCACTGCTTTCTCAATATCCTCCCTTCTGACCACCATCCGTTTCGTTTTTCCATGTTAATCCTCAATCCTGCATCCTTTCCTCAGTATGCTGCTCATAAACACTTCCCTGCAGTACTGGACAGCATTCTTCCATCAGATCTGTGTCGTCCATGAATCTCAGGTTGTGTATTCTTTCCCCTTGCACAGATATTATTGTTCCTTTGTCCTTAACGGCATCCATCACTCTTTCTAAGCGTAGGGACATGGAATGGGTCACTGGCGCATACTGTAGCTCTGGTTGCTGGCACAGAAGGGATTGGAGGCGTGGTAGCCCTGTCTGCCAGCAGGATGTGATGAGCCAGAGAGAGGGACGTGAGGCAATGGGGACAGAGGGGGTACGTGTGGTAAAGCCGGGAACCTTGTGGTGGGTTCCAGAAGGGGGGCATGGCTGAGGGCGGAGCAAGGCCACGCTGGGTGTATGAAGGAAGGACCGAGCGAGGGTTCTAAACTGTTGCTGGAGTACAACCGTCATGCTGCTAGAGTCCTCTTCACCCCTTCGTTGGCGTTGATGGGCAGGCAGCCTGTTTGCTGTCCTGACCCTAATATAGTTACCTCCCGTACCTGTGAAGACTTTAATAAATACGTGCTTCCTACTGCAGTGTCTCCAAGTATGTGACGAAGTTGTTCGGTGATAGTAGATCTCCCTGTCTCATACCTATTGTTGTTGGGAACCATTCTCTTATTTCCTGTCAAACTTTTTTGCTGACTTTGATCGGTCAACTATATCCTGCAGAATCTGTATCAAACTTTTCCTTATTCCATACCATCTTAATTCTCCCTACGTCATACATTGCTTTGCTGTGTCGAATGCTTTCTGGAAATCTATGAAACAGTTGTAAACCAGTCTAGTCTTCCTCTTTGTTTTCTCTGCTATGAGCCTTGACCTCAAGATTTGCTGTACTATGTTACTATCTTTCCTAAACTCTGCCTGTTTATCTGCAAATAATCCATAGTCTGCGCCTTGAATCAATGTAATGGTGCTATGATATTATCTTCCAAATGTGGCTGATTAGTGCAATATTTTTTTCTTTTTTTATTGGTGAGATCTCCTTTCTTGGGTATCATCACAAGTATGGAGTTTAAAACTTCACTTGCATTTTTCCTTTTCTCCATACATGCTTGAATAGCTCGTGAATTTTCTTTTATACGTTTCTTACCTCCAGATTTTATCATTTCTCCACTTATGCCATCCACTCCATGCTTTGTTTTTTTTAGATATTATATTTACTTTTCTACTTATTCTAATATTCATCATCCCTCGGTGGTGGGGATATCTTTTCTAATTCATCCAGCAACTCTTTATATTTTGAATCCGTATCCCTCTACAAATCGCTGCAATACTCAGTCCATATTTTTATCTTTTCTTTGTCCATCAACATCTTATCATCCTCGCTTTTCTTCAGTTTTTCTTGGTTACCACTTCCTTTTTGTGTTGTTGACAATATTTTACAACTCCCTTGTCTTGTATTCTCTGGCATAGTATTTAATGTTGCTAGATTGATGTTCCAGCCATTCCTGCTTATCCTTTTCTAGCCGATTTCCTTACCTCATTGCATAGCTGGTGCTTAGTAGCCATCTCATCTGATTTCGTCATCTTTAGCCTTATTTTCTATTGTCCTATGCTATTTCTAAGGTTTTCTCAGTTATCTATGTTCTTTTTTGTTACTTTTTACTGAGGTTATTGTTACATCTACTGCTTCCTCCACTTTCCACTTTAGTTGTAATGGTTTGCTGTCTTTGCAATTGTGTTCTGGTTTTGCCCCCAGATTCTACTCGACATTTCCTCTTCATATTTCCTCCCTGTTTCTTCGTTCTCGTTGCGTTCTAGATATGTTTTAGTTTCAGTCGTAGATTACAATGTATCAAGCTCTGGTCCGATGACTCATCAGCATCTTGTAATGTTTTGCATAGTCGAATTTATGTATTCCAGCCTCTGCTGACCATTACCAGATCTATAATATTCGTATGTTTTCTATACATTGCCGTCCATGCCCATTTTTTTGCAGTCTTTTTGTGCGAACGTAGAAATATATATGAGCATGGCTTTAGGGCTTAACAAGAAGCCTACTCTTCTGGTGTGCAATTCATCTTCCCATCACAAGATCACATCANCCCCATTTATCTCCCGTTCCTGTTCACCTCATTTTTGCCAGTCCTAGGAAGTCAAACCTGCATCTTTCCAGTTCCTTTCTTAGCAGCTTTAATTGTCATGATACCCATAGTATTCTCACATTCCATGTCCGTATTGTAAGCAACTCATTCACTATTCTCAGCCATTTCGTTGTTTCTGATTTGGCTGATTTTTTCTCGATGGTATTGCAGCTGCTGCTGACACTTTTCGATAGCCAATGTTTCTACCTAAGCCCAGTTACACGATTGGGGATGAGGACCTTGAACACCTGGGTGACGACTGAGCCAGTATCCTTCTTCTTTGGTCGCCATGTGCATTATAATACTTTTGCCATTTTTTTTCACGGACGAAGTATCAGCTCCCTTTCACACGGCCCTCCTCCTTTGTATTCACGCTTGGGACATTTTTCAGATATCCACTCGATTGTGGAACTATATTTGTGATATTATATGGTTCTTTCGGTAATGTCAAGTATATAGAAAAATATAATAACAATAAATAATAAAATGCAAATTAAGTGAATAAAAATAATATATCACGACGTTTCGATCACAACACAAGCAATCATCATCCTTTTTTCCTGATGACGATTGTTTGTGTTGCCATCAAAACGTCGTGATATTTTTATTATTTTATTGTTATTATTTTTTCTATCTATGTCACTTTACCGAAAGAACCATATAAATGAATTGATGCAGTCATGAAAGTTTTAAGTCAAAATATATTTGTCATATATTTATGTGGTCTTCATTCAATAGCACCAGCTATAGTGCTAATTTACCTTTGATTTTGAATGAAGGCCATAGAAACATAGTTGGTACAAAGGAATCTCAAGACCTAAATGTGCCTTCCATGCCAGAAACTTAAATGCAAATTACGTTGCCGTTGTCCACCTTGAGTAGATGCGTGTTGAGAAGAGGACACCGATGGCAAATTGCAGAATAAATGTTGTGACCAGCCACCTCAACATAGGCTCGCCATCTTCATAACAGAATAAATGGATATATCCTTGTTGCTGTGACCTGCCACCCTCAACATAGGCAATGTCTAAATGACAACACTTTCAAGTCCACGATCATAAGCAAATAAGGAATGGCCATTACCACGTCTGCCAGTCACTTATTCAACTAAATATGTGAGTGACTTTAATAGCCACTACACACAAAAACGACTACTCCAAACAATGACGAGGCCACTCGGAGACAGTTTGAGGGAAAACAATCATTGCGTAGGTCCTTAAACAGCCAGACACCATGAACTCAGCCGAATAGAAAAAGGTACGATAACCCAGACGTCTTTTTCATATCTTGAACCAGTTCATCAGAACTGCTCTTCAAGATGAGGACAACGGGAACTGGTATCCAAACACGTTGAAACGATGTGACTGCAGATTTGGACATTACTCACTCTAGCCAAAAATCCTAGCAACTCATCTGGAACCTGTGCTTTATATCAACAGAGCACATACCATCAAATACTACAGCGAATTTTGTGGCTTCCCATACTAATGGATTGAATATAGTTGTATTTTCACGTGGAGATAAAAAGTGAAGAAAGGAGGCATCGGGTATTAATATTTGCATATGTCATAGAATACTTGTGTAGAGGAGAACTGTGATAGCCAATGAGGGATGAGCATAGGAGGGACGAGAGGCCATAGATTATGTAACGCCATGGGTTACGGAGAGGGGCTTCGGGTAGCACCTTCGAGAAGGTGGGCATGGCTGAGCTAAAGGGAGAAGCCACAGCAAGGGTATTCAGGTTGGACCACGTGAGGGATACGTGGTCGTCGTGCGAAGCCAGGGTAAGGAGGGCTGGAGGAAGGTCTCGCGGGACGGTGTTGGCTGATCCCCCGTCCCGCGACGGGGAGCGGAAGAGCCTGGGGTCAGCAAAGTAGTCCGACCAATATAGTTATCCGGAGCCCAAGAGAGGCGTGATTCCAGGCCCAAGTGAAGGACAGATGATAGGGGCACCTGCACTTGAGTGAGTGTACATTACAGTGTGGAAATACGTGTTAATAGACGGTGACAACCCCTTATTGTGTTCCTCACCTCTGCGTGGTTGGACAGCACTACACTAACATATAAAACTAACCATAACAGCATTCCAATTCCTACACACGCTTGTTTGTGAGTGACCTTTTGGTTTCACCTGATTATTGAATGTGCTCACCTCTAAAGTCTCGAGCTTGGAGTTTAAGTTTATATTCTCATCCTGTATTAAAACAAGCACATGCAGTGATTAGGGATAGCAAAGGTCTAGCAGATATTGACATTCACATTTAGCTACTGAACATATTATAACAGGCGAAAAAATAATAGTTTAGGTTACCATTTTTCAATAATGTTAAATCTATTGTTACGTTTTTTTAAGAAGGAAATACATGAATCACAAACAACTTCAACTTCATTTTCAAATTCATCGTCTTTGTCAGCCGGAGGAAAACTCCTGGATTTTAGTAAAGTGGACAAGCATTGTAAATTTCTGCTTGATTTTACAAATTAGTACTTTTTGCTTTTACGTGGAAAGCCAAAGAAGGAAAGGAAGACGAAATCATATCAGCGTATTTGCATAGTGTTTGTAGTGAATTGTATAAGTGTTGGTAGTGAATTGTGTGTTTCACCTGAATATTTAAAGTACTCACATTTTTCTCCTCACCGTGGCTTCTAAATTTCTATTTTTCTGTGTTCAAAAATACACAAATTCAGAGATTAATCCCATCATGTCCGCTGTAGAGCATTTTATACATATTGAGGTACGGGCATATGCAGGTCGAACTTATTTCATACCGTACTTATCCAACTGTGCTAATTAATCAGGGCCACCTGGGGTCTCTTCATCTGGCAAGGGGTTATAAGGCGATGCGCGAAGACACGCAGGGGAGTTTTGAGTTGAGTTGGTTGGTGTGAAGAGAAGAGTGAACACAAGATATTCTGGCAGAGTATATAGCGAGAGGCTAGCAGTAGAGAAGCTATCAGAGTATATGAGAGACTAGCAGTAGAGAAGCTAGCAGAGTGTATAGTGAGAGGCAGTAGAGAAGCTAGCAGAGTGTATAGTGAGAGGCTAGCAGTAGAGAAGCTAGCAGAGTATAAGAGGCTAGCAGTAGAGAAGCTAGCAGAGTGTATAGTGAGAGGCTAGCAGTAGAGAAGCTATCAGTGTATAGTGAGAGCTAGCAGTAGAGAAGCTAGCAGAGTGTATAGTGAGAGGCTAGCAGTAGAGAAGCTAGCAGAGTGTATAGTGAGAGCTAGCAGTAGAGAAGCTAGCAGAGTGTATAGTGAGAGCTAGCAGTGAGAAGCGAGCAGAGTGTATAGTGAGAGCTAGCAGTGAGAAGCGAGCAGAGTGTATAGTGAGAGCTAGCAGTAGAGAAGCTAGCAGAGTATATAGTGAGAGCTAGCAGTGAGAAGCGAGCAGAGTTAGTGAGAGCTAGCAGTGAGAAGCTATCAGAGTGTATAGTGAGAGGCTAGCAGTAGAGAAGCTAGCAGAGTGTATAGTGAGAGGCTAGCAGTAGAGAAGCTAGCAGAGTGTATAGGAGAGGCTAGTAGTGAGAAGCTAGCAGAGTGTATAGTGAGAGGCTAGCATTGAGAAGCTAGCAGAGTGTATAGTGAGAGCTAGCAGTAGAGAAGCTAGCAGAGTGTATAGTGAGAGGCTAGCAGTGAGAAGCTAGCAGAGTGTGTAGTGAGAGACTAGCGTGAGAAGCTAGCAGAGTGTATAGTGAGACTAGCAGTAGAGAAGCTAGCAGAGTGTATAGTGAGAGGCTAGCAGTAGAGAAGCGAGCAGAGTGTATAGTGAGAGGCTAGCAGTNGAGAAGCGAGCAGAGTGTATAGTGAGAGCTAGCAGTAGAGAAGCGAGCAGAGTGTATAGTGAGAGGCTAGCAGTAGAGAAGCGAGCAGAGTGTATAGTGAGAGCTAGCAGTAGAGAAGCTAGCAGAGTGTATAGAGAGCTATCAGTAGAGAAGCGAGCAGAGTGTATAGTGAGAGGCTAGCAGTAGAGAAGCGAGCAGAGTGTATAGTGAGAGGCTAGCAGTAGAGAAGCGCAGAGTGTATAGAGAGGCTAGCAGTAGAGAAGCTAGCAGAGTGTATAGTGAGAGCTAGCAGTAGAGAAGCGAGCAGAGTGTATAGCGAGAGCTAGCAGTAGAGAAGCTAGCAGAGTGTATAGTGAGAGGCTAGCAGTAGAGAAGCTAGAGAGTGTATAGTGAGAGGCTAGCAGTAGAGAAGCGAGCAGAGTGTATAGTGAGAGGCTAGCAGTAGAGAAGCTAGCAGAGTGTATAGCGAGAGGCTAGCAGTNTAGAAGCTAGCAGTGTATAGCGAGAGGCTAGCAGTAGAGAAGCTAGCAGTGTATAGTGAGAGGCTAGCAGTAGAGAAGCGAGCAGAGTGTATAGTGAGAGGCTAGCAGTAGAGAAGCTAGCAGAGTGTATAGCGAGAGGCTACAGTATAGAAGCTAGCAGAGTGTATAGCGAGAGCTAGCAGTAGAGAAGCTAGCAGAGTGTATAGTGAGAGGCTAGCAGTAGAGAAGCTAGCAGAGTGTATAGTGAGAGCTAGCAGTAGAGAAGCTAGCAGAGTGTATAGTGAGAGGCTAGCAGTAGAGAAGCTAGCAGAGTGTATAGTGAGAGGCTAGCAGTAGAGAAGCTAGCAGAGTGTATAGTGAGAGGCTAGCAGTAGAGAAGCTAGCAGAGTGTATAGTGAGAGGCTAGCAGTAAGAAGCTAGCAGAGTGTATAGAGAGCTAGCAGTAGAGAAGCTAGCAGAGTGTATAGTGAGAGACTAGCAGTAGAGAAGCTAGCAGAGTGTATAGTGAGAGGCTAGCAGTAGAGAAGCTAGCAGAGTGTATAGTGAGAGGCTAGCAGTAGAGAAGCTAGCAGAGTGTATAGTGAGAGGCTAGCAGTAGAGAAGCTAGCAGTGTATAGTGAGAGGCTAGCAGTAGAGAAGCTAGCAGAGTATAGTGAGAGGCTAGCAGTAGAGAAGCTAGCAGAGTGTATAGTGAGAGGCTAGCAGTAGAGAAGCTAGCAGAGTGTATAGTGAGAGGCTAGCAGTAGAGAAGCTAGCAGAGTGTATAGTGAGAGGCTAGCAGTAGAGAAGCTAGCAGAGTGTATAGCGAGAGGCTAGCAGTAGAGAAGCTAGCAGAGTGTATAGTGAGAGGCTAGCAGAGAGAAGCTAGCAGAGTATAGTGAGAGGCTAGCAGTAGAGAAGCTAGCAGAGTGTATAGTGAGAGGCTAGCAGTAGAGAAGCTAGCAGAGTGTATAGTGAGAGCTAGCAGTAGAGAAGCTAGCAGAGTGTATAGTGAGAGGCTAGCAGTAGAGAAGCTAGCAGAGTGTATAGTGAGAGTAGCAGTAGAGAAGCTAGCAGAGTGTATAGTGAGAGCTAGCAGTAGAGAAGCTAGCAGAGTGTATAGTGAGAGGCTAGCAGTAGAGAAGCTAGCAGAGTGTATAGTGAGAGCTAGCAGTGAGAAGCTAGCAGAGTGTATAGTGAGAGGCTAGCAGTAGAGAAGCTAGCAGAGTGTATAGTGAGAGCTAGCAGTAGAGAAGCTAGCAGAGTGTATAGTGAGAGACTAGCAGTAGAGAAGCTAGCAGAGTGTATAGTGAGCTAGCAGTAGAGAAGCTAGCAGAGTGTATAGTGAGAGGCTAGCAGTAGAGAAGCTAGCAGAGTGTATAGTGAGAGGCTAGCAGTAGAGAAGCTAGCAGAGTGTATAGTGAGAGGCTAGCAGTGGAGAAGCTAGCAGAGTGTGTAGTGAGAGACTAGCAGTAGAGAAGCTAGCAGAGTGTATAGTGAGAGACTAGCAGTAGAGAAGCTAGCAGAGTGTATAGTGAGAGCTAGCAGTAGAGAAGCTAGCAGAGTGTATAGTGAGAGCTAGCAGTAGAGAAGCTAGCAGAGTGTATAGTGAGAGGCTAGCAGTAGAGAAGCTAGCAGAGTGTATAGTGAGAGCTAGTAGTAGAGAAGCTAGCAGAGTGTATAGTGAGAGCTAGCAGTAGAGAAGCTAGCAGAGTGTATAGTGAGAGCTAGCAGTAGAGAAGCTAGCAGAGTGTATAGTGAGAGCTAGCAGTAGAGAAGCTAGCAGAGTGTATAGTGAGAGCAGCAGTAGAGAACTAGCAGAGTGTAAAGGAGAGGCTAGCAGTAAGAAGCTAGCAGAGTGTAAGTGAGAGACTAGCATGAGAAGCTAGCAGAGTGTATAGTGAGAGGCTAGCAGTAGAGAAGCTAGCAGAGTGTATAGTGAGAGCTAGCAGTAGAGAAGCTAGCAGAGTGTATAGTGAGAGGCTAGCAGTAGAGAAGCTAGCAGAGTGTATAGCGAGAGGCTAGTAGTAGAGAAGCTAGCAGAGTGTATAGTGAGAGGCTAGCAGTAGAGAAGCTAGCAGAGTGTATAGTGAGAGGCTAGCAGTAGAGAAGCTAGCAGAGTGTATAGCGAGAGGCTAGCAGTAGAGAAGCTAGCAGAGTGTATAGTGAGAGGCTAGCAGTAGAGAAGCTAGCAGAGTGTATAGTGAGAGCTAGCAGTAGAGAAGCTAGCAGAGTGTATAGTGAGAGGCTAGCAGTAGAGAAGCTAGCAGAGTGTATAGCGAGACTAGCAGTAGAGAAGCTAGCAGAGTGTATAGTGAGAGCTAGCAGTAGAGAAGCTAGCAGAGTGTATAGTGAGAGGCTAGCAGTAGAGAAGCTAGCAGAGTGTATAGTGAGAGCTAGCAGTAGAGAAGCTAGCAGAGTGTATAGTGAGAGCTAGCAGTAGAGAAGCTAGCAGAGTGTATAGTGAGAGCTAGCAGTAGAGAAGCTAGCAGAGTGTATAGTGAGAGACTAGCAGTAGAGAGCTAGCAGAGTGTATAGTGAGAGCTAGCAGTAGAGAAGCTAGCAGAGTGTATAGTGAGACTAGCAGTAGAGAAGCTAGCAGAGTGTATAGTGAGAGCTAGCAGTGAGAAGCTAGCAGAGTGTATAGTGAGAGCTAGCAGTAGAGAAGCTAGCAGAGTGTATAGTGAGGCTAGCAGTAGAGAAGCTAGCAGAGTGTAGTGAGAGGCTAGCAGTAGAGAAGCTAGCAGAGTGTATAGTGAGAGGCTAGCAGTAGAGAAGCTAGCAGAGTGTATAGTGAGAGCTAGCAGTAGAGAAGCTAGCAGAGTGTAGTGAGAGGCTAGCAGTAGAGAAGCTAGCAGTGTATAGTGAGCTAGCAGTAGAGAAGCTAGCAGAGTGTATAGCGAGAGCTAGCAGTAGAGAAGCTAGCAGTGTATAGTGAGAGCTAGCAGTAGAGAAGCTAGCAGAGTGTATAGTGAGAGGCTAGCAGTAGAGAAGCTAGCAGAGTGTATAGAGAGGCTAGCAGTAGAGAAGCTAGCAGAGTGTATAGTGAGAGCTAGCAGTAGAGAAGCTAGCAGAGTGTTATAGTGAGAGGCTAGCAGTNGAGAAGCTAGCAGAGTGTATAGTGAGAGCTAGCAGTAGAGAAGCTAGCAGAGTGTATAGTGAGAGGCTAGCAGTAGAGAAGCTAGCAGAGTGTATAGTGAGAGGCTAGCAGTGAGAAGCTAGCAGAGTGTATAGTGAGAGGCTAGCAGTAGAGAAGCTAGCAGAGTGTATAGCGAGAGGCTAGCAGTAGAGAAGCTAGCAGAGTGTATAGTGAGAGGCTAGCAGTAGAGAAGCTAGCAGAGTGTATAGTGAGAGGCTAGCAGTAGAGAAGCTAGCAGAGTGTATAGTGAGAGCTAGCAGTAGAGAAGCTAGCAGAGTGTATAGTGAGAGCTAGCAGTAGAGAAGCTAGCAGAGTGTATAGTGAGAGCTAGCAGTAGAGAAGCTAGCAGAGTGTATAGTGAGAGCTAGCAGTAGAGAAGCTAGCAGAGTGTATAGTGAGAGGCTAGCAGTAGAAGCTAGCAGAGTGTATAGTGAGAGGCTAGCAGTAGAGAAGCTAGCAGAGTGTATAGCGAGAGGCTAGCAGTAGAGAAGCTAGCAGAGTGTATAGTGAGAGCTAGCAGTAGAGAAGCTAGCAGAGTGTATAGTGAGAGGCTAGCAGTAGAGAAGCTAGCAGAGTGTATAGTGAGAGGCTAGCAGTAGAGAAGCTAGCAGAGTGTATAGTGAGACTAGCAGTAGAGAAGCTAGCAGAGTGTATAGTGAGAGACTAGCAGTAGAGAAGCTAGCAGAGTGTATAGCGAGAGCTAGCAGTAGAGAAGCTAGCAGAGTGTATAGTGAGAGAGCTAGCAGTAGAGAAGCTAGCAGAGTGTATAGTGAGAGCTAGCAGTAGAGAAGCTAGCAGAGTGTATAGTGAGAGCTAGCAGTAGAGAAGCTAGCAGAGTGTATAGTGAGAGGCTAGCAGTGAGAAGCTAGCAGAGTATAGTGAGAGGCTAGCAGTAGAGAAGCTAGCAGAGTGTATAGCGAGAGGCTAGCAGTAGAGAAGCTAGCAGAGTGTATAGTGAGAGCTAGCAGTAGAGAAGCTAGCAGAGTGTATAGTGAGAGGCTAGCAGTAGAGAAGCTAGCAGAGTGTATAGTGAGAGGCTAGCAGTAGAGAAGCTAGCAGAGTGTATAGAGAGGCTAGCAGTAGAGAAGCTAGCAGAGTGTATAGTGAGAGCTAGCAGTAGAGAAGCTAGCAGAGTGTATAGTGAGAGCTAGCAGTAGAGAAGCTAGCAGAGTGTATAGTGAGAGCTAGCAGTAGAGAAGCTAGCAGAGTGTATAGTGAGAGCTAGCAGTAGAGAAGCTAGAGTGTATAGTGAGAGCTAGCAGTAGAGAAGCTAGCAGAGTGTATAGTGAGAGCTAGCAGTAGAGAAGCTAGCAGAGTGTATAGTGAGAGCTAGCAGTAGAGAAGCTAGCAGAGTGTATAGTGAGAGCTAGCAGTAGAGAAGCTAGCAGAGTGTATAGTGAGAGCTAGCAGTAGAGAAGCTAGCAGAGTGTATAGTGAGACTAGCAGTAGAGAAGCTAGCAGAGTGTATAGTGAGAGNTAGCAGTAGANAGCTAGCAGAGTGTATAGTGAGAGCTAGCAGTAGAGAAGCTAGCAGAGTGTATAGCGAGACTAGCAGTAGAGAAGCTAGCAGAGTGTATAGTGAGAGCTAGCAGTAGAGAAGCTAGCAGAGTGTATAGTGAGAGGCTAGCAGTAGAGAAGCTAGCAGAGTGTATAGTGAGAGCTAGCAGTAGAGAAGCTAGCAGAGTGTATAGTGAGAGCTAGCAGTAGAGAAGCTAGCAGAGTGTATAGTGAGAGGCTAGCAGTAGAGAAGCTAGCAGAGTGTATAGTGAGACTAGCAGTAGAGAAGCTAGCAGAGTGTATAGTGAGAGGCTAGCAGTAGAGAAGCTAGCAGAGTGTAGTGAGAGCTAGCAGTAGAGAAGCTAGCAGAGTGTATAGTGAGAGACTAGCAGTAGAGAAGCTAGCAGAGTGTATAGTGAGAGGCTAGCAGTAGAGAAGCTAGCAGAGTGTATAGTGAGAGCTAGCAGTAGAGAAGCTAGCAGAGTGTATAGTGAGGCTAGCAGTAGAGAAGCTAGCAGAGTGTATAGTGAGAGCTAGCAGTAGAGAAGCTAGCAGAGTGTAAGTGAGAGCTAGCAGTAGAGAAGCTAGCAGAGTGTATAGTGAGAGCTAGCAGTAGAGAAGCTAGCAGAGTGTATAGTGAGAGCTAGCAGTAGAGAAGCTAGCAGAGTGTATAGTGAGAGCTAGCAGTAGAGAAGCTAGCAGAGTGTATAGTGAGAGCTAGCAGTAGAGAAGCTAGCAGAGTGTATAGTGAGAGCTAGCAGTAGAGAAGCTAGCAGAGTGTATAGTGAGAGCTAGCAGTAGAGAAGCTAGCAGAGTGTATAGTGAGAGCTAGCAGTGAGAAGCTAGCAGAGTGTATAGTGAGAGCTAGCAGTAGAGAAGCTAGCAGAGTGTATAGTGAGAGCTAGCAGTAGAAGCTAGCAGAGTGTATAGTGAGAGCTAGCAGTAGAGAAGCTAGCAGAGTGTATAGTGAGAGCTAGCAGTAGAGAAGCTAGCAGAGTGTATAGTGAGAGGCTAGCAGTNGAGAAGCTAGCAGAGTGTATAGTGAGAGCTAGCAGTAGAGAAGCTAGCAGAGTGTATAGAGAGGCTAGCAGTAGAGAAGCTAGCAGAGTGTATAGTGAGAGCTAGCAAGAGAAGCTAGCAGAGTGTATAGTGAGAGCTAGCAGTAGAGAAGCTAGCAGAGTGTATAGTGAGAAGCTAGCAGAGTGTATAGTGAGAGGCTAGCAGTAGAGAAGCTAGCAGAGTGATAGTGAGAGCTAGCAGTAGAGAAGCTAGCAGAGTGTATAGTGAGAGCTAGCAGTAGAGAAGCTAGCAGAGTGTATAGTGAGAGGCTAGCAGTAGAGAAGCTAGCAGAGTGTATAGTGAGAGCTAGCAGTAGAGAAGCTAGCAGAGTGTAGTGAGAGCTAGCAGTAGAGAAGCTAGCAGAGTGTATAGTGAGAGCTAGCAGTAGAGAAGCTAGCAGAGTGTATAGTGAGAAGCTAGCAGTAGAGAAGCTAGCAGAGTGTAGTGAGAGCTAGCAGTAGAGAAGCTAGCAGAGTGTATAGTGAGAGCTAGCAGTGAGAAGCTAGCAGATGTATAGTGAGAGCTAGCAGTAGAGAAGCTAGCAGAGTGTATAGAGAGGCTAGCANTAGAGAAGCTGCAGAGTGTATAGTGAGAGGCTAGCAGTAGAGAAGCTAGCAGAGTGTATAGTGAGAGCTAGCAGTGAGAAGCTAGCAGAGTGTATAGTGAGAGCTAGCAGTAGAGAAGCTAGCAGAGTGTATAGTGAGAAGCTAGCAGTAGAGAAGCTAGCAGAGTGTATAGTGAGAGCTAGCAGTAGAGAAGCTAGCAGAGTGTATAGTGAGAGCTAGCAGTAGAGAAGCTAGCAGAGTGTATAGTGAGAGGCTAGCAGTAGAGAAGCTAGCAGAGTGTATAGTGAGAGCTAGCAGTAGAGAAGCTAGCAGAGTGTATAGAAGCTAGCAGTAGAGAAGCTAGCAGAGTGTATAGTGAGAGCTAGCAGTAGAGAAGCTAGCAGAGTGTATAGTGAGNGGCTAGCAGTAGAGAAGCTAGCAGAGTGTATAGTGAGAGCTAGCAGTGAGAAGCTAGCAGAGTGTATAGTGAGAGCTAGCAGTAGAGAAGTAGCAGAGTGTATAGTGAGAGCTAGCAGTAGAGAAGCTAGCAGAGTGTATAGTGAGAGCTAGCAGTAGAGAAGCTAGCAGAGTGTATAGTGAGAGCTAGCAGTGAGAAGCTAGCAGAGTGTATAGTGAGCTAGCAGTAGAAGCTAGCAGAGTGTATATGAGAGCTAGCAGTAGAAAGCTAGCAGAGTGTATAGTGAGAGCTAGCAGTAGAGAGCTAGCAGAGTGTATAGTGAGAGCTAGCAGTGAGAAGCTAGCAGAGTGTATAGTGAGAGCTAGCAGTAGAGAAGCTAGCAGAGTGTATAGTGAGAGCTAGCAGTAGAGAAGCTAGCAGAGTGTATAGTGAGAGCTAGCAGTAGAGAAGCTAGCAGAGTGTATAGTGAGAGCTAGCAGTAGAGAAGCTAGCAGAGTGTAGTGAGAGCTAGCAGTAGAGAAGCTAGCANAGTGTATAGTGAGAGGCTAGCAGTAGAGAAGCTAGCAGAGTGTAGTGAGAGCTAGCAGTGAGAAGCTAGCAGAGTGTATAGTGAGAGTAGCAGTGAAAGCTAGCAGAGTGNATAGTGAGAGCTAGCAGTNGAGAAGCTAGCAGAGTGTATAGTGAGACTAGCAGTAGAGAAGCTAGCAGAGTGTATAGTGAGAGCTAGCAGTNGAGAAGCTAGCAGAGTGTATAGTGANAGCTAGCAGTAAGAAGCTAGCAGAGTGTATAGTGAGAGCTAGCAGTAGAGAAGCTAGCAGAGTGTATAGTGAGAGGCTAGCAGTAGAGAAGCTAGCAGAGTGTATAGTGAGAGCTAGCAGTNGAGAAGCTAGCAGAGTGTATAGTGAGAGCTAGCAGTGAGAAGCTAGCAGAGTGTAGTGAGACTAGCAGTGAGAAGCTAGCAGAGTGTAGTGAGAGCTAGCAGTAGAGAAGCTAGCAGAGTGTATAGAGAGCTAGCAGTAAGAAGCTAGCAGAGTGTATAGTGAGAGCTAGCAGTAGAGAAGCTAGCAGAGTGTATAGTGAGAGCTAGCAGTAGAGAAGCTAGCAGAGTGTATAGTGAGAGCTAGCAGTAGAGNAGCTAGCAGAGTGTATAGTGAGAGCTAGCAGTAGAGAAGCTAGCAGAGTGTATAGTGAGAGCTAGCATAGAGAAGCTAGCAGAGTGTATAGTGAGAGCTAGCAGTAGAGAAGCTAGCAGAGTGATAGTGAGAGCTAGCAGTAGAGAAGCTAGCAGAGTGTATAGTGAGAGCTACAGTAGAGAAGCTAGCAGAGTGTATAGTGAGAGGCTAGCAGTNGAGAAGCTAGCAGAGTGATAGTGAGAGCTAGCAGTAGAGAAGCTAGCAGAGTGTATAGTGAGAGCTAGCAGTAGAGAAGCTAGCAGAGTGTATAGTGAGANGCTAGCAGTAGAGAAGCTAGCAGAGTGTATAGTGAGAGCTAGCAGTGAGAAGCTAGCAGAGTGTATAGTGAGAGCTAGCAGTAGAGAAGCTAGCAGAGTGTATAGAGAGCTAGCAGTAGAGAAGCTAGCAGTGATAGTGAGAGCTAGCAGTAGAGAAGCTAGCAGTGTATAGAGAGGGCTAGCAGTAGAGAAGCTAGCANAGTGTATAGTGAGAGCTAGCAGTAGAGAAGCTAGCAGAGTGTATAGTGAGAGCTAGCAGTAGAGAAGAGCAGAGTGTATAGTGAGAGCTAGCANTGAGAAGCTAGCAGAGTGNAAGTGAGAGCTAGCAGTAGAAGCTAGCAGAGTGTATAGTGAGAGGCTAGCAGTAAGAAGCTAGCAGTGTATAGTGAGAGCTAGCATGGCTAGCATGTGTAAGTGAGAGCTAGCAGTAAGAAGCTAGCAGAGTGTATAGTGAGAGCTAGCAGTAGAGAAGCTAGCAGAGTGTATAGAGAGCTAGCAGTAGAGAAGCTAGCAGAGTGTATAGTGAGAGCTAGCAGTAGAGAAGCTAGCAAGTGTATAGTGAGAGCTAGCAGTAGAGAAGCTAGCAGAGTGTATAGTGAGGACTAGCAGTAGAGAAGCTCAGTGTAAGCGAGAGCTAGCAGTAGAGAAGCTAGCAGAGTGTATAGTGAGAGCTA
The DNA here is from genome assembly GCA_018977245.1 of Lethenteron camtschaticum. NCBI lineage: Eukaryota > Metazoa > Chordata > Hyperoartia > Petromyzontiformes > Petromyzontidae > Lethenteron > Lethenteron camtschaticum. Next base: position 61,130 of record WFAB01001938.1, read on the forward strand.
GCAGTAGAGAAGCTAGCAGAGTGTATAGTGAGAGCTAAGTAGAGAGCTAGCAGAGTGTATAGTGAGAGCTAGCAGTAGAGAAGCTAGCAGAGTGTATAGTGAGAGCTAGCAGTAGAGAAGCTAGCAGAGTGTATAGTGAGAGCTAGCAGTAGAGAAGCTAGCAGAGTGTATAGAGAGGCTAGCAGTAGAGAAGCTAGCAGAGTGTATAGTGAGACTAGCAGTAGAGAAGCTAGCAGAGTGTATAGTGAGAGCTAGCAGTAGAGAAGCTAGCAGAGTGTATAGTGAGAGCTAGCAGTAGAGAAGCTAGCAGAGTGTATAGTGAGAGCTAGCAGTAGAGAAGCTAGCAGAGTGTATAGTGAGCTAGCAGTAGAGAAGCTAGCAGAGTGTATAGAGAGCTAGCAGTAGAGAAGCTAGCAGAATAGTGAGAGCTAGCAGTAGAGAAGCTAGCAGAGTGTATAGTGAGAGCTAGCAGTAGAGAAGCTAGCAGAGTGTATAGTGAGAGCTAGCAGTAGAGAAGCTAGCAGAGTGTATAGTGAGAGCTAGCAGTAGAGAAGCTAGCAGAGTGTATAGAGAGGCTAGCAGTAGAGAAGCTAGCAGAGTGTATAGTGAGAGCTAGCAGTAGAGAAGCTAGCAGAGTGTATAGTGAGAGGCTAGCAGTAGAGAAGCTAGCAGAGTGTATAGTGAGAGCTAGCAGTAGAGAAGCTAGCAGAGTGTATAGTGAGAGCTAGCAGTAGAGAAGCTAGCAGAGTGTATAGTGAGACTAGCAGTAGAGAGCTAGCAGAGTGTATAGTGAGAGCTAGCAGTAGAGAAGCTAGCAGAGTGTATAGTGAGAGCTAGCAGTAGAGAAGCTAGCAGAGTGTATAGTGAGAGCTAGCAGTAGAGAAGCTAGCAGAGTGTATAGTGAGAGCTAGCAGTAGAGAAGCTAGCAGAGTGTATAGTGAGAGCTAGCAGTAGAGAAGCTAGCAGAGTGTATAGTGAGGCTAGCAGTAGAGAAGCTAGCAGAGTGTATAGTGAGAGCTAGCAGTAGAGAAGCTAGCAGAGTGTATAGTGAGAGCTAGCAGTAGAGAAGCTAGCAGAGTGTATAGTGAGAGCTAGCAGTAGAGAAGCTAGCAGAGTGTATAGTGAAAGGCTAGCAGTAGAGAAGCTAGCAGAGTGTATAGTGAGAGCTAGCAGTAGAGAAGCTAGCAGAGTGNATAGTGAGGCTAGCAGTAGAGAAGCTAGCAGAGTGTATAGTGAGACTAGCAGTAGAGAAGCTAGCAGAGTGTATAGTGAGAGCTAGCAGTAGAGAAGCTAGCAAGTATAGTGAGGCTAGCAGTAGAGCTAGCAGAGTGTATAGTGAGAGCTAGCAGTAGAGAAGCTAGCAGAGTGTATAGTGAGAGCTAGCAGTAGAGAAGCTAGCAGAGTGTATAGTGAGAGCTAGCAGTAGAGAAGCTAGCAAGTGTATAGTGAGAGCTAGCAGTAGAGAGCTAGCAGAGTGTATAGTGAGAGCTAGCAGTAGAGAAGCTAGCAAGTGTATAGTGAGAGCTAGCAGTAGAGAAGCTAGCAGAGTGTATAGTGAGAGCTAGCAGTAGAGAAGCTAGCAGAGTGTATAGTGAGAGCTAGCAGTAGAGAAGCTAGCAGAGTGTATAGTGAGAGCTAGCAGTAGAAAGCTAGCAGAGTGTATAGTGAGAGCTAGCAGTAGAGAAGCTAGCAGAGTGTATAGTGAGAGCTAGCAGTAAGAAGTAGCAGTGTATAGAGAGCTAGCAGTAGAGAAGCTAGCAGAGTGTATAGTGAGAGCTAGCAGTAGAGAAGCTAGCAGAGTGTATAGTGAGNCTAGCTAGCAGTAGAGAAGCTAGCAGAGTGTATAGTGAGAGCTAGCAGTAGAGAAGCTAGCAGAGTGTATAGTNAGAGCTAGCATAGAGAAGCTAGCAGAGTGATAGTGAGAGCTAATAGAGAAGCTCAGAGTTATAGTGAGAGCTAGCAGTAAGAAGCTAGCAAGTGTATAGTGAGGCTGCAGTAGAGAAGCTAGCAGAGTGTATAGAGAGCTAAGTGAGAAGCTAGCAGAGTGTATAGTGAGAGGCTAGCATGGAAGCTAGCAGATGTAAGTGAAGCTAGCAGTAGAAGCTGCAGAGTTAGTGGAGCTAGCATGAAAGCTAGCAAGTGTATAGTGAGAGCTACTAGCTAATAGAGAAGCTAGCAAGTGTAAGTGAGCTAGCAGTGAGAAGTTTCCANACCAGACTGTATTCAAATNCCCTGGCTAGCGGTGAATAAGCCACCTAAATATCTAAGAATATCAAATGACAATGCAGTTTAGACGCTTGCAAAGTGTATAACTTAATAAGTGGAAGAAAAAAACAGCATGTGCGTTTGTATCATGCAACCAAAATATGGACCAAATATACAACACTACATTCTGCAGTCTTTCAATGGAAGAAACTACCTGCAATCTCTCNCTTGAAGCGCTAGCTAATAGATCTCGATATTGCCATTCATCTCATTAATATTAGTCACTCAACAATAGAAAAGCTTTCATTCATAAGCTTCCAAAATAACATTCATATAGTGTTGTATAAGTGTTGGTAGTGAATTGTGTGTTTCACCTAACATTAAAGTACTCACAGTTTTTCTCCTGAGTGGCTTCTAAATTTGCTATTTTCCTGTGTTCTAAAAATACACAAATTCAGTGTTAATATCATGTCCGCTGTGGAGCAATACATATTGAGGTCGGGCTAGCAGTCGAACTTATTTCATACCGTATACCAACTGGCTAATTAATCAGGCCACCTGGGGTCTCTACAGTCAAGGGGTATAAGGCGAGCGGAGCATGCAGGGAGTTTGAGTTGAGTGGTTGGTGTGAAGAGAAGGTGAACACAAGATAAGCTAGCAGAGTATAGCGAGAGCTAGCAGTAGAGAAGCTAGCAGAGTGTAGTGAGAGCTAGCAGTAGAGAAGCTAGCAGAGTGTAGTGAGAGGCTAGCAGTAGAGAAGCTAGCAGAGTGTAGTGAGAGCTAGCAGTAGAGAAGCTAGCAGAGTGTATAGTGAGAGCTAGCAGTAGAGAAGCTAGCAGAGTGTATAGTGAGAGGCTAGCAGTAGAGAAGCTAGCAGAGTGTATAGTGAGAGCAGTAGAGAAGCTAGCAGTGTAGTGAGAGGCTAGCAGTAGAGAAGCTAGCAGAGTGTGTAGTGAGAGGCTAGCAGTAGAGAAGCTAGCAGAGTGTATAGTGAGAGACTAGCAGTAGAGAAGCTAGCAGAGTGTATAGTGAGAGGCTAGCAGTAGAGAAGCTAGCAGAGTGTATAGGAGAGGCTAGCAGTAGAGAAGTAGCAGAGTGTATAGCGAGAGGCTAGCAGTAGAGAAGCTAGCAGAGTGTAGTGAGAGGCTAGCAGTAGAGAAGCTAGCAGAGTGTATAGTGAGAGCTAGCAGTAGAGAAGTAGCAGAGTGTATAGTGAGAGGCTAGCAGTAGAGAAGCTAGCAGTGTATAGTGAGAGCTAGCAGTAGAGAAGCTAGCAGAGTGTATAGTGAGAGCTAGCAGTAGAGAAGCTAGCAGAGTGTATAGTGAGAGCTAGCAGTAGAGAAGCTAGCAGAGTGTGTAGTGAGAGCTAGCAGTAGAGAAGCTAGCAGAGTGTATAGTGAGAGCTAGCAGTAGAGAAGCTAGCAGAGTGTATAGTGAGAGCTAGCAGTAGAGAAGCTAGCAGAGTGTATAGTGAGAGAGCTAGCAGTAGAGAAGCTAGCAGAGTTATAGTGAGAGACTAGCAGTAGAGAAGCTAGCAGAGTATATAGTGAGAGGCTAGCAGTAGAGAAGCTAGCAGAGTGTATAGTGAGAGGCTAGCAGTGAGAAGCTAGCAGAGTGTATAGTGAGGGCTAGCAGTGGAGAAGCTAGCAGAGTGTATAGTGAGAGGCTAGCAGTAGAGAAGCTAGCAGAGTGTATAGTGAGAGGCTAGCAGTAGAGAAGCTAGCAGAGTGTATAGTGAGAGGCTAGCAGTAGAGAAGCCAGAACCACGAAACTGGTATAAATCCCCTGGCTCACTGTTCTGGTGAATAATTCGCCACCAAATATCCAAAGAAATATCAAAATGACAATGCAGTTTAGACGTTTCTTGCTAATGTGGATATCAACTTAATAAGTGGAAGAAGAAAAATAAGGCCATGGTGCGTTTGCTATCATGCAACCCAAAATATGGACCAAATATACAACCACTACATTCTGCAGTCTTTCAGTGGAAGAAAAACAAAACTACTGCAATTCTCTCTTGAAGCGCTATCATGGCTAATTGATCTCGATATTGCCATTCATCTCATTAATATTTAGCCACTCAACAATAGAAAAGCTTCATTCATAATTTACAAAATAACATTCAATATAGTGTTACGTTGTTATAACGAAAAGAACCGATTAAATTACAGAAAGCACACAGATAACTTTAACTCCATCTTGTTTCTCATCAGGGAGAAACAACCTGCTTATTTGCAGTAACGAGGCCACACATGGTAAAGCTTGCTTGATGTACCAAATATTTGTGTTCTTGCTTGTCGAAGCAAACGGGAGAAATTAGGCATCATATTTTACTATTTGTATTTTTGAGAGTCATACTTGCATATAAGAGTTCATATTCTTAGGTTTTTCGGTAAAGTCACGTAGGTAAAACATCAAAATTAATAAAAAATAAAATAAAATAAAAATCACGACGTTTCGGAGGCAACACAAGTCTCCGTCATCAGGTGGGACCGTCACAGCCAGATTAGCTGCATCAAGTGAGGCAATGATTCAAGATGTAATCCCTTAAAAGCAAGTTGAGGGAGGAGGAGAGAGGGGGGGAGCTCATCAGAATGTGGTAGCCAATGAATGGAACGTATCGGGAGGGAGGGGGCGGGCTCAAAGACGGCACGGAGTGCCACGTACAACGCATCGGGAGGGGGAGGGGCGGGGCCAAAAGAATGGACGACGGCGTGGACGCGGTTGCTGCTGCACACGCCAACGCATTGGACAGAGAGGGGGAGGGGAGGCCTGATACACATGATAGAAAAGAACGAAAATGCCCATGTTTATACCAATGCTGGCTGAACAATGAAGAGAGTACTGTTAAACACTGGGGATGTTAACACTCGGTAAAGTAAAGTAAAAAACCTAAGAATATGAATCCTTGCAGTCACGAAAGCTTCAAATCTAGAACATATAAGAGTTGGTAATTAACTGTCTGTATCATATGTTTATTGAATGTGTTCACCAGTTTCTTGTTGAGCAGGGATTGTAATGTATTCGTCTCTTCCTGTATTAAACACAAACACACATTCAGTGATTGATAAAAGCAAAGCAACATTAATTATCTCCTGAATCCATTTTGTATATAGCAGACCGCAACATATACATTTAGTTCCTGAACATATTGTAGCATGCTACAATACACATAGCATGCTTCTGTTGTGAGTATATTTCGTGTGCCAATATCTTATGTCTGCTAGTCTTTTTCACGTCCAAATCTCACAAGCATACAAAGCTATACTGAACATGCATCTTTTTAAGATGTTACATTTGTTTTTTTAGTTGATTTGCTTGCTTTTCCAGCGTTAATTGAATCCTTCCATAACTTTTTTTGCGTTTATGATCCTCGTTCTTACGTCTCTCGTGCAATATTTTTCCCTTGCCAGTAGACTTTACAAATATACAAATTCCTTTACGTTCACAAACTTGCTGCTTTCTATTGTCACTGCTTTCTCAATATCCTCCCTTCTGACCACCATCCGTTTCGTTTTTCCATGTTAATCCTCAATCCTGCATCCTTTCCTCAGTTATGCTGCTTATAAACACTTCCCTGCAGTACTAGACAGCATTCTTCCGTCAGATCTATGTCGTCCATGAATCTCAGGTTGTGTATTCTTTCCCCTTGCACAGATATTATTGTTCCTTTGTCCTTAACGGCATCCATCACTCTTTCTAAGCGTAGGGACATGGAATGGGTCACTGGCGCATACTGTAGCTCTGGTTGCTGGCACAGAAGGGATTGGAGGCGTGGTAGCCCTGTCTGCCAGCAGGATGTGATGAGCCAGAGAGAGGGACGTGAGGCAATGGGGACAGAGGGGGTACGTGTGGTAAAGCCCGGGAACCTTGTGGTGGGTTCCAGAAGGGGGCATGGCTGAGGGCGGAGCAAGGCCACGCTGGGTGTATGAAGGAAGGACCCGAGCGAGGGTTCTAAACTGTTGCTGGAGTACAACCGTCATGCTGCTAGAGTCCTCTTCACCCTTCGTTGGCGTTGATGGGCAGGCAGCCTGTTTGCTGTCCTGACCCTAATATAGTTACCTCCCGTACCTGTGAAGACTTTAATAAATACGTGCTTCCTACTGCAGTGTCTCCAAGTATGTGACGAAGTTGTTCGGTGATAGTAGATCTCCCTGTCTCATACCTATTGTTGTTGGGAACCATTCTCTTATTTCCTGTCAAACTTTTTTGCTGACTTTGATCGGTCAACTATATCCTGCAGAATCTGTATCAAACTTTTCCTTATTCCATACCATCTTAATTCTCCCTACGTCATACATTGCTTTGCTGTGTCGAATGCTTTCTGGAAATCTATGAAACAGTTGTAAACCAGTCTAGTCTTCCTCTTTGTTTTCTCTGCTATGAGCCTTGACCTCAAGATTTGCTGTACTATGTTACTATCTTTCCTAAACTCTGCCTGTTTATCTGCCAAATAATCCATAGTCTGCGCCTTGAATCAATGTAATGGTGCTATGATATTATCTTCCAAATGTGGCTGATTAGTGCAATATTTTTTCTTTTTTTATTGGTGAGATCTCCTTTCTTGGGTATCATCACAAGTATGGAGTTTAAAACTTCACTTGCATTTTTCCTTTTCTCCATACATGCTTGAATAGCTCGTGAATTTTCTTTTATACGTTTCTTACCTCCAGATTTTATCATTTCTCCACTTATGCCATCCACTCCATGCTTTTTTTTTTTAGATATTATATTTACTTTTCTACTTATTCTAATATTCATCATCCCTCGGTGGTGGGGATATCTTTTCTAATTCATCCAGCAACTCTTTATATTTTGAATCCGTATCCCTCTACAAATCGCTGCAATACTCAGTCCATATTTTTATCTTTTCTTTGTCCATCAACATCTTATCATCCTCGCTTTTCTTCAGTTTTTCTTGGTTACCACTTCCTTTTTGTGTTGTTGACAATATTTTACAACTCCCTTGTCTTGTATTCTCTGGCATAGTATTTAATGTTGCTAGATTGATGTTCCAGCCATTCCTGCTTATCCTTTTCTAGCCGATTTCCTTACCTCATTGCTTAGTAGCCATCTCATCTGATTTCGTCATCTTTAGCCTTATTTTCTATTGTCCTATGCTATTTCTAAGGTTTTCTCAGTTATCTATGTTCTTTTTTGTTACTTTTTACTGAGGTTATTGTTACATCTACTGCTTCCTCCACTTTCCACTTTAGTTGTAATGGTTTGCTGTCTTTGCAATTGTGTTCTGGTTTTGCCCCCAGATTCTACTCGACATTTCCTCTTCATATTTCCTCCCTGTTTCTTCGTTCTCGTTGCGTTCTAGATATGTTTTAGTTTCAGTCGTAGATTACAATGTATCAAGCTCTGGTCCGATGACTCATCAGCATCTTGTAATGTTTTGCATAGTCGAATTTATGTATTCCAGCCTCTGCTGACCATTACCAGATCTATAATATTCGTATGTTTTCTATACATTGCCGTCCATGCCCATTTTTTTGCAGTCTTTTTGTGCGAACGTAGAAATATATATGAGCATGGCTTTAGGGCTTAACAAGAAGCCTACTCTTCTGGTGTGCAATTCATCTTCCCATCACAAGATCACATCACCCCCATTTATCTCCCCGTTCCTGTTCACCTCATTTTTGCCAGTCCTAGGAAGTCAAACCTGCATCTTTCCAGTTCCTTTCTTAGCAGCTTTAATTGTCATGATACCCATAGTATTCTCACATTCCATGTCCGTATTGTAAGCAACTCATTCACTATTCTCAGCCATTTCGTTGTTTCTGATTTGGCTGATTTTTTCTCGATGGTATTGCAGCTGCTGCTGACACTTTTCGATAGCCAATGTTTCTACCTAAGCCCAGTTACACGATTGGGGATGAGGACCTTGAACACCTGGGTGACGACTGAGCCAGTATCCTTCTTCTTTGGTCGCCATGTGCATTATAATACTTTTGCCATTTTTTTTCACGGACGAAGTATCAGCTCCCTTTCACACGGCCCTCCTCCTTTGTATTCACGCTTGGGACATTTTTCAGATATCCACTCGATTGTGGAACTATATTTGTGATATTATATGGTTCTTTCGGTAATGTCAAGTATATAGAAAAATATAATAACAATAAATAATAAAATGCAAATTAAGTGAATAAAAATAATATATCACGACGTTTCGATCACAACACAAGCAATCATCATCCTTTTTTCCTGATGACGATTGTTTGTGTTGCCATCAAAACGTCGTGATATTTTATTATTTTATTGTTATTATTTTTTCTATCTATGTCACTTTACCGAAAGAACCATATAATATGAATTGATGCAGTCATGAAAGTTTTAAGTCAAAATATATTTGTCATATATTTATGTGGTCTTCATTCAATAGCACCAGCTATAGTGCTAATTTACCTTTGATTTTGAATGAAGGCCATAGAAACATATTAGAAATATAGTTGGTACAAAGGAATCTCAAGACCTAAATGTGCCTTCCATGCCAGAAACTTAAATGCAAATTACGTTGCCGTTGTCCACCTTGAGTAGATGCGTGTTGAGAAGAGGACACCGATGGCAAATTGCAGAATAAATTTGTGACCAGCCACCCTCAACATAGGCTCGCCATCTTCATAACAGAATAAATGGATATATCCTTGTTGCTGTGACCTGCCACCCTCAACATAGGCAATGTCTAAATGACAACACTTTTCAAGTCCACGATCATAAGCAAATAAGGAATGGCCATTACCACGTCTGCCAGTCACTTATTCAACTAAATATGTGAGTGACTTTAATAGCCACTACACACAAAAACGACTACTCCAAACAATGACGAGGCCACTCGGAGACAGTTTGAGGGAAAACAATCATTGCGTAGGTCCTTAAACAGCCAGACACCATGAACTCAGCCGAATAGAAAAAGGTACGATAACCCAGACGTCTTTTTCATATCTTGAACCAGTTCATCAGAACTGCTCTTCAAGATGAGGACAACGGGAAACTGGTATCCAAACACGTTGAAACGATGTGACTGCAGATTTGGACATTACTCACTCTAGCCAAAAATCCTAGCAACTCATCTGGAACCTGTGCTTTATATCAACAGAGCACATACCATCAAATACTACAGCGAATTTTGTGCTT